>VMDO01007056.1:0-94507 GCA_007922755.1 Pedetes capensis | reverse complement strand
GATTTCTCAAATACTTTATGTATGCCATAAATATCTAGTACCCACAGAAAATAGACTCTATTGAATTTAATACATCATTTAAAATGATGCCAATTATTTTGTTTTATGTCTACTTTATATAATTTTAATATGTAGCATTTGCTCAATAAATATTTGATGACTGTGTAATAAGTGACTTTTTTCAAGAATAAGCAACAAATGTAAAAATCAAATTAATTCCTCCAAGGAATATATATTCAAGTATCTAAATTCTTTGTCAGTGTTCTTTTTAAAATTATTTTTAGCATTTATAAAATAGTTAGAAGAGTCCATCAGTATGGAAATATATGAGTTTACATCATATTAACAACTAACAAATATATATAGGATTAATGTTATCCAACTTGAGTTTTTCCTATGTTTTTCCCTTATATAGGGAATAATTCAAGTTTAATTTAAAAGTACACTCTACTTATTTATTAGGTGTCTACTCCATGCAAAATGTTGCTTCAGAACCTGCTGCAAATGGCCAGATAAAATGAAGTATTCTGTATTTTATTATAAAATTGAAGGGTGCTTGGCTCTGAGTAGATGCTATATTTGGGGGAACCTCAAAAATTTTAGGGGTTAATGTCTGACTTATTAATTCCCTCAGCATGACAGTACTGAACAAGTTTTCAAGAGCTTCCTGAGTATAAAATCTGGTCCCCAATCTCTAGCTCTATAATTTCATCAGCAGGAAGTGCCTTTTGCAGACCTTACTGCGGGTCTGATAAAGCCACTGATTCTGCTGCTGTTGATAAACTCCCTACATTAAAGTCTTCAACCTTCAACAATTTTCAATTCCAAGCAAAACCTAACAATTTTATTTTCTGTGTGCTTCTCATTTACCCAGAGTAATATGCTGTCTTTTCCCACGGCATATCAGGTTGGCTCAGTTCATGATGGGGAGAAAAGTTTCCTAGGTTCATTTTCCAGAACACCAGCTGCTTCACATTGACTGGATTGAAACTCTTCTTTCTCCAAACTAATAACGAAGGCGCCTTTACGTTTTCACCCATGGTGCTAAAGCAAAGTTCAGATGGATGGCTAACTTACAGTTGGACTTTCTCTCTGCTTTGTGGGTTTTCAGAATAAGCTACTCTATAAAGTTCTCCTAAGACTTTGAGGACAAAGCGCTGAAAAACAACAGAGAAAAACACCCTAAAGTTCTTTTCCTATTCAGCCTTTCTTTTAACTTTTCCTTACTTTGTGTGAAAGGAGATGAAGAAGACAGATTCACGGTTAGATGAAAAATGATTGATGATTTTTGTGTTAGCTCCTTTCTTATAGAGAATAGAAGATATAGTCAAACTGTTTCTCTCTCTCTCTCTCTCTCTCTCTCTCTCTCTCTCCATTTTCTCTTTCTTTCCTTTTGCAAAGAAGTTAATCAATAATTCCAAGTTCATTTCTGCACCCAAGCTCCACTGGAAACCATGGTATATCCACAGCCAATCCAAATACATTGTTTGCTATCAGGGTTGTAGAAAGGTAGATGCTAGTATCAAGTGAGATCTAAACTGAGTGCAGTTGAAAGCTTTTAGACTGGCCTCTGGCTCCAGTTTGCTGCCAGCCTCCCTCTAGGTACAAAGGTAAGGTGAGGTTAGGGTGCCACTTGAGATACACGGGAAATCCAATACAATTTTAATGAGGGTGAGGAAGAGATTGGTGTCTACTCCAGGTTACTAATAGGGGTTTCTGCAGAATAATGCAGTAAATAACACAGTAGACAAGTTAGGCTTGCAGTTCTTTTACCTTATTTTGGCCAGAATGTTCTTTGACTGAAAAATGTTGTGCCAGTGAGCATATTGGGGGTGGTGGTGAGAGTGTCCAAGGTTTTCATCTGAGTTGCAATGTTGTAGGTTCATAAACACCCAATATCCCACTGTGGTCTTTAAAAAGAACCAGAATCCCATAACTCCGCTGCCCTACATTATTGAATGAGTCTGGAATATGTGGATGGATAGGGATTCAGCCAATTGCCTTTACCTCTGAAGTAAAGGCTTGTTTTGGAACAGAGAATGTGAGCTGAGTCCCAGCATTGCTTCTTAAGTTTCAAGATGCATATTTTAAATACCAGAGTTTTGTCAGATCTCGGTGCAACTTTAGATTAGAAAAGTCTGACCTGCTGAGTCATTTGTTTAGCAACCTGGAACAGAAGTATATTTGCTTAGCTTGTCTGACAGTATCTATGTCAAAATTCCCCCTCAGATCTCCCAGTGAAGACTGAGTTGTCAATAATCGTGACCTTTTTTTTTCTGCAGCAGTCTAGTGACTAGCTGGCTCTCTAGATGGCTCTTCATAAGCAGAAGTCAATTCTGCTCAAGCCGAAGCAATTTACCAGAGCTCTCTGCAAACTATGAGTCCTTTCTTTTGTCTGCTCCACAATCGTTTCATACCACTCAATCCTTTGTCAAGGCTCTAACACCAAGGAACACTCAAGGACAAAAACGTTTTTTAATAAATAGTATAGCAAAACATTACTTTATAGTGATCAGTGTTAAAGAACAAAAACTTTAAAACTGCATTAAGTACAATTGGTTAAAAACAAACACACATGAATATATTAATTTTAAGGAGCCATGTTCTATTTCAAGAAGTGAACCTTTTATGTATGAAGTCCTAGGGGAAAAAGTGCAATTAGGTGTCAAATACTGTGAGTCCACATGACTTTGTATAACATTTTCCTATGTTTAATTTCCTTATTTATTAAACAGGGCTAATAATAGCTAAATTTTTAAGACTAAGATGAAGAAATAATGTGCATAGAGTTGTCTTCAAGTAAATAAAAATATATTATGTCTTTGCATTCACTTGTGTAAATGTAACAGTAAAGGAAAAAATATGGGAGAAATACAAGTAATTATTGTTTTTCTATTCTAACACACAAATTCCTTTCTTGTTTTCACATTCTCTTCCAGTTCTTTGTCGATATATAAAATCCAACTCAGTGACTCATAAAAGCAGCATCATGATCTTCCTGTGGAATGCTTTCCCATATCTTCTCTACTGACATTTATCTTTATAGAGCCATCTAAAACTTGACCTCTTTTTTGAACCCCTACTGTAACAAGTCTTCTCTCCTCTACAGGAGATTTCACAATTCCCTTAGCTTGACTGAACAGCCCCTTCTTCCACAGTTTCCTGCATAATCCCTTTACAGAATTCTGTTTGTTTACTTACCTCCTATCAATATTATGTGATAAATAAGGACATCAAACTTTGGCTAAATTTAGGTGTGTATGGTCTATTGGGGAATGTAAATAATATCATTATTTTAGTTTTCATGGTAAAATGAAAACAAATCTGTGTCTATCATATAGTGCTATATTAAAGAGAAAAATTACAGATAGAATGTATGGTAATTTTCCATCTTAGAGGTTATTCATAAATGTCTTGCAGAATATATTTCCTTTTCAAACATCTATTATTGCCTGAAGACAAATTGTACTAAATAGCTAAAAAATTCAGCTATACTTCATGGCAAAATACAATTGATTGCAAACTTACAGCATTTGTTGTATTTTGAGGAAAAATTATCACCAGAAATCCCACCAGATCTAAAAGCAATAAGTGCAGTTCTCAGTATTGAAAACCCAAGCAACAGTACAGGCTGGAACTTTGTTAGACAAAGGGGATAGAGTAGTGAGTGAACCTGACAAAGTTCTAATCTTGGGGACAGTAAGCAAGCACACAGAGAAGCAAATTCTTCATTCCATCAACAAAGGAATTAAGACCCAGAATAATTGGGTAATAGCTTAACATTCTTAATGTGATGTAGAGTTGAAAGAAGCAAAATATTGTCATCCACAATTTGCTTGTAAACAATTTCTATTCAAGATTTGTATACGTAATTATCTTTATAGTGAGGACTTTAAAACCAGTGGATTCATATATGTATATATTGTATGAAAATGTTTTAAAAACCATGAGAATAGATTTAGAACTTGGATTTCTCTCTTTTATATAAGAAGAAATAAGTATACAAACACCAGGAGAGATTCAAGTTAGCCATAAGGAAGATTATTTCCTTACTATTCTTGCAATGGAGAAACTGGATTATAATGAAATGAAGCAGCTGAATTCTTTAAGGAAAAAGTGATTTTAAAAAGATATGTTTCCATATTAGCTCAAAATATTTATTTGTATGGCAAAGATGACAAATGGAGAAGGTAGTTTTTTGAGTTTTTTTCTAGGCGAATAATTTCCATAGTGAATATTCATATCACATTGTCTCATTCAAACATAGGTAATACCTTAGCATCTACTTCTTCACTATTGTGTCATTGACGCAAGCATGAGCAATAATTTTCCAAACATACTTATAAGAAAAGGATAAGTTCTTAAATTCTGAACAATACAGCATGCAAATAGAAATGATGCATTTTTTCATGTTTAAAACCCAAGTAAAACAAATAATTTGTAGCAATTATTTCAAAATGTGAGCAATATAGCTACCAAAAGCCTTAATAGCACCATCAAGGGGTTTTACAATTCATCGAATAAAAATCATAATTTGACTTTTAGACAGTCAGTTGCCCTTGCATTTTTTCCAAGTTCAGTTATTGTTATGCTTACTCCAGTTATCTCCTTTTGCCAAGTACAGACAGCAAAATTTAAAGCCACAGCAAATAAAAAAAAAATAGATTTAAAGCTTAGCCAGGGCCACTTTGGGTATTTCTAGAGAAATAAATATAAACTTTATTTTAGTTGATGGGGTAAGGGAGGCATGCATAAAAGATAAGTAAATACATTTTCATGATGACTATAATAGGCTAGCACAGAAACAGTCCTTAGGATTTCAGAAGTTAGAAAGAGATACAACCATGCCCTGTTCCTTTAACCTACAATCCTTTTTCTTTTAAAGAAAGAATAAATTTCCTTAGAGTTCAAAAGCACGAACATCTAGAAAAATTAATGTAACTCTGAAGTTTCCCCTAGGAATCACTCTGAGGCCAGAGTGACAGTTTTGACAAAGTTGGCTCCAATTAAAATGTTTCAGTCTAGCTGGACCTTCTTAACACAGGACACATTTGTCTACACTACCTTCATTTTCACTTAAGGTTTCTGAGAAAGAACAGAAGAGCAGACAAACAAACTCAGAACACCTTCCCAAATTTTGGATAAAATTTCACTTAATGCAATTGTGGCGCCAGTATCATGGTTGGGATAGTACAGTTCAAAATATGTTTATATAATGTGGCTGCATACCTCTGAATCTTTTAAATTCTTTCCTGAGAGCTTCAGTCACTCAATGTTCACTCATCCAAAACCCTTCATACTCTCAAATATCTCAGTTTCACTGTAAAAGCAAGCGTGGAATAGAAAAAAAATAAAATAGACGCAGATATTTCAAAAGTTCTTATTTTTATCTCAACTCTTAACAACCAAAGTGGAGATATATTTAACACAATAGCTGTGATAGTCCAAATTGCATAGCTTTTAATCTCATTCTATTACAGAAAACCATAGAGTTTGACTAGTGCTTGGGAATTTATGATTTTTAAAAAAATATTAGCATTAGAAAAGACTTTGACCTCATCTGTATTTTGTCTTTGAAGGAATGAAGACTCATAGCCCTGGAGTTATTTAATTTACTCACGATCAGGTAGAACAAGAATCCAGTCATTGTTATTTCAAGTTCAACGCTCCTTGCACTACATCATGTCACCTCTGTGTTTACTAGAAGTTCAGATCTTACCCAGAGTCATAAGTATGAACATTTCATGTCCTCTAGCTGTTCAACAAGCAATGTAAATGAGTTATATTCTTCCTAGGTATTGATTTCATCCTAGAAATCATTCAATTGATAACAATTAGCAGTTTTAGATGAGTGGATGAGTACCATAAAGTGAGGATTGGAGCTAATTAATGAAGAATTCTGGGAAGCCATGTTCTTCCTTTCCCGTTGGATGGTTAGACATTAAACCTTGGGGTTGCCAAATGAGCAACACCTTTGCATCAGTATTAAATTCACACGCAAAGAAAATTAATTACAGGAAAGCTGCCTCAAACCCACTTTGTCGACTCTCTCGACAGGAAATTCTCTCTTAGACAGGAAAAGTCAAGTACCACTGTCTTAAAATATCATTGTTTTTATAAGCCTATTCTCATTTTTTATTTTCTTCTGAAGGAGAGAGAATGATGCAGAAGTTTTTTTGTTTATTTTTTACTACAATGAAAAAAAAAAAAAACAAAACCACAACTCTCTGAAAGATTAAGGTTTAGTGAAACAACAAACCAGACCTTGAGCCAGTTCCCATGAGACTGTCACCAAGAAGCATTCTCACTAATATATTGTAAGAACTCAAATGTTCTGCTCAACACTGACCCTGGTACTAATCATGTGTTTCTTGTTCTAGTAACTGCCCAGCAACATAGCACTTCCATTCTATCTAAGAGTGGGGAAATGTAATAGTTGCCTGAAATCACCCTGATGCAACTAATTTTATTTGAAAACTTCAATTATAACATAATTCCACTTAAATTTTCCATTTCTGATAAATATATTGATTTTAGTTTTTAAACCTAATTCTCAACTCTAGTTACTTGTAAAAAGTTTCTGATTTTCAATAAGTTTTTTGGTGAAGATAGATTGTAGAGCTGGACTAAGAAATCCTGAAATTGGGAGCTCTGATAACCTTGGAAAGGGTACCAATGGCATGAATTTCCAAGTCCCTTGCTTAGGATTCTCACGATTTCATGAGAATATTTTATGAAAATAATGCCCCCAGGACTCTCTTTGATGGTTTAATGGTGTTTTCTGCATTACATTCCTAGCCAATTTTCTAAGAGGGACATTTTATTATTCCTCATTTACTCTTGGAAATAAAGGCATTGATCATTATTCCTTTAGATTTCTGAGTAAAGAGGATATGCCATTGCATATTACTCTCACGTTTAAAAAAGAAAAACCCATCACCATGCATAGACTTGACTGAATATAAATTACATGTCCACTAATAGTTGGAAACTGTTTCACATAGCAAATTTTGCTTTTGACCTGAGATTAATAATGTTAAGTGAATGGAACAAACTGAATATTCAACTGTTTATCCTATAAAACCCATCTAGGGTTTGGAGGCAGCTCTTGCTTAAATTCTCAATACTATCTAATAACTACATTGACAAAGGGAAGTCTAAAAAGGTTACAATAGCTGATAGAAGTTAAATGTGTATTTGTAATATTTTGGGGTAAATTTGAAAGTCACATGTGATTGTGTTAAGGCACACAGGATATTGTATAACTCATAAGCGGTTCAGTTCATTTCATAAATGAATAAAATATAAATTTAAAAATTAAAAATTGGTCATTAAAGGTATTTTTCATACACCAAACTTGTACTGTGTTTCTTAGCTGTTCATAGGGTTTTCAATGACTAGTTGTTTCGGGAGTGGTTCGCCCTGTCCTACTTCCTAGTCTGTGTTAAGTCTGGAAGCTCAGCTGAAACCTGTGTACCACAGGTGACCCTGCTGGTACCTGAGATACAGGTGGCATAGCTTTCAGCCTTATTACAACATGCAAGCCCCGCCAAATGACAGACGTGTGCTGTATACTTTCACAATCTCTCTTCAATTTCTATGCTGAGCAAATAATCCAAGAAGCTGGACTTTATGAGGAACAACGTGGCATCAGGATTGGAGAAAGACTCATTAACAACCTGTGTTATGCAGGTGACACAACTCTGGTTGCTGAAAGTGAAGAGGATTTAAAACATCTATGGATGAAGACCAAAGAACATAGCCTTCAGTATGAATTGTGATTAAACATCAACAAAACAGAAATCCTTACAACTGGTCAGTATGCAACTTCACAATAAATGGAGAAAAGATTGAGGTTGTCCATGATTTTGCTTTACAATCAACACTCGTGGAGGTAGCAGTCAAGAAATCAAAAGAAATCAAAAGACGCATTGCTTTGGGAAAAGCTGTGGCAAAAGATCTCTTTAGAGTATTAAAAAGTAAAGATGTCACATTGAAGACAAAGGTGCATGCCATGGTATTTTCAGTGGCATCATATGGTTGTGAAAGCTGGACATTGAACAAAGGAGACAGGAGAAGAATTGATGCTTTTGAATTATGGTGCTGGAGACAATTATTGAATATACCATGGACCTCCAAAAGAACCAACAGATCTGTTCTAGAAGAAGTGTAATCAGAATGCTCCTTGGAAGCAAGGATGGCTAGACTGTGTCTTCCATATTTTGGACATGTAGTCAGGAGGGACCAATCCCTGGAGAAAGATATCATGTTTGGGAGAATGGCAGGCCAACAACAACAAAAAAGAAAACCCTCCACCAGATGGATTGACACAGTGTCTACAACAATGGGCTTAAACATAAATAAGATCACGTGCCTGACACAGAATCAGAGAGAGTTTCGTTTTGCTGTACATAGAGTCGCTATGAGTTGGACTCGACGCGACAGCACCTAACAACAAACTTGTGCTGATAAATTATTATATATTTGGAAAAAGACATAACCTATTTTCTCTTATTCTGTAATAATATACTTCATCAAATATTTATTGAAGATGGACTTTACATAAATGTGGTAAGTTGGGTAAAAAAGTAAGCATCCAGATAGGTGAAGGAGAAAGAAAGAAGGTAATTAGGCAGGAAGATTTGAAAGAGTGTGGCTCATTCCATTTTCCAGAATATGGTTCACTGATATCTGTCTATCTATTTATCTCTATCTATCTATCTATCTATCTATCTATCTATCTATATCTACATCTATCTATCTATCTATCTATCTATCTATCTATCTATCTATCTATCTACATACTTTAAGGCCCAGAACACATAAAAATGAAAGCTAAAATAGATGAAAAAAAAATTCTATACCTTGCATGAGAAAGAAGGGAGTGAGGGGAATAATCAGAGAGTAGAAGAGAAAGCACAACTCTTCAAAGGTAAAGACTCTGTTGGAGTTGTCCTTGAACTTGGAAGAAGTACTAATTTTGTATGAGATAGGAGCTGAGTTTTGATGGGCTGTGTGAGAAGAACAGGAAAAAAACCTTGTATCTCACGAAGGCTGAGTCCAAATCAAAGCCCTTCCATTAAGTAAAGACCTGCAATATGTGATAAATTCAGAGAACAGCTGAAGAGGAAGAACTACGTGTGTCAATCTCTGCCCTGACAAAAGTAGAAAAATTTATAGACGAAAGCCTATATTAGAGCTGTGGACAGAATTCTTAGTATTTGTATGAGCCACAAAATAATGTGCCAATAATTTAATTTATAGTCATACCAGATTTTAACCATCCTAAAAGGCCTGCACCAAGCTTGGGATTTAGCTCAGTGGGTAGAGCACTGTGCTGCAGTCTCTAAGGTCCCCGAGTTCAATTCCCAGCACCACACAAATGGGAGAAGGACCTGGCAATCCACTCCCAAGGCAATCCCGAAACAGTCAGCCATTGAAAACCCTATGAGGGTCACTATGAGTCGGATACCGACTCCATGGCACCTAACAACAACAACAAAGGGCCTGCGGCCATAGACCTGTGACATCCAATCCCGTCAGATCTCGGAGGCTAAGCAGGGTTTGGCCTGGCTAGTACTTGGATGGGAGACCCCCTGGAAACACCAGGTGCCATAGGCTTGGGAGAAGGACCTGGCAACCCACTCCCAAAAAACAACCATCCTTTGAAAACCCTATGAATAGCAGAGAAACACTGACAATATTGTTTCACCTGCTGTACATAGGTTTGCTATGAGTCGGACACCAACTCGATGGCACCTAACAACAACAACAACAAAGTGCCTGTACCAGGGCCCTACAGTGAAATATATTATAAACTAATTCTCAAATTACTCTCACTGATAAAAATGCTAGAGAATGCAATTGAATGTCCCTAGGAATAATACCATAATTTTGGCTCTCAGAGCTGTAAATACTTCAGATATTGAAATTATAACACATAAAATCTAAAATATTTTTAGCCCATTTAAAAAAAAAGATTTGAAAAAATCACAAACAAGATCTAAGCAATTCCCAAACATTTGAAAAAGTATCAAATTGTACATCTAGCTATGAAAAGTATGGTAAATAAAATTATAAATGTTGATGGATGGCTATCTACTTCTTAGAATATGCAGATTAGCTACTGAAAATAATTTAGATACTGGATAGAAATATTTTTTAAAATATCAAAAAGATCCGAATAGTAATGTTAATGTTAAAATCTAGGTGAATCCAAAGAGGTAAACTGAATTCTCAGGCTACCTAATCTTATAAAATTTGATAATCTTAGAAAGGTGGATTTTATGTCAGATAGATCTTACAGATGAGAGGTGGTTAAGTTAAAGCCCAGAGTGAGTAGGCTAATATTTTTATATTAAATGGGGACTGCAGATATCTACAGATACATGATGAATCAGAAATAAACCTTTCCTCCACCCTTACCTTTAAGGCATCCCAAGGAAACTTGCTTTGCACTGGACAGAAAAGTAGGAAAAATATTTCCTCTTAATCATTGAGTTCATCTTTAGTTCAAACTTATGTCACTTCAGTGCTACAAAACCTTAACTAATTCTGAATTTGGTTTCTGCTTTTTCTTGGTGCTTTACAAAAGAAAATGTGAGAAGAAGACATCCACTTTCTATGGGAGAAAGCCTTCACTTTTATCATGGTTCTCACAGAGACCTTCTGTTACTTTTTTCAAAGACAATGCTAATGCATAGTCAAAAGTAATAAATATAGAAGGAGAAAGGGAATTTTAGCAGTGAGCCATTGGAGGAAGAAGATAAGACAAAACAGCCCAAATAGACCTGTAAAAAATCCAATGTTGGAAATACCTAATAGGATGTGGTTGTTGTTGTTAGGGGCCATCGAGTCAGGTCTGACTCATAGTGACCCTATGTACAACAGAACAAAACACTCCCCAGCACTGGGCCATGCACACAATCATTTTTTATGTTCAAGTCCATTGTTAACAGCCACTATGTCAATCCATCTAGTTGAGGATCTTCTCTTTTTTCATTGACCCGCCACTCTCCCAAACATGATGTTCTTCTCCAGGGATTGGTCCCTTCTGACCACATGTCCAAAATATGTAAGAAACAATCTAAGCATCCTTGCTTACAAGGAGCGCTCTGATTTATATTTCTTCTAGGATGGATATGTTGACCTTTTTTGGCAGTCCATGGTATATTCAATATTCACCTTCAGCACCATAATTCAAAACAACAATTCTTCTCCTGTCTCCTTTATTTACCGTCCAGCTATAACAAGCATGTTCTATGACTGAAAACATGGCTTGAGTTCAGTACACCTTCATCTGCAATGTGACATCTTTACTTCCTAATACTATGAAAATGTCTTTTGCAGCAGCCTTTCCCAAAGCAGTGTGCATTTTGATTTCTTGACAGTTGCTTCTGTGAATGCTGATTGTAGAGTCAAGTGAAACAAAATCTTGGACAACCTCAATCTTTTCTCCACTCATAATGAAGTTGCTTACCAACCCACTTGCAAGGATTTTTGTTTCCTTGATGTTGACGTGCAATCCATACTGAAGGCTGTGTTCTTTGATTTTCATCAGTCAATGCTTCAAATCCTCTTCACTTTCAGCAAGCAAAAAGTTGTGTCATCTGCACAACACATGCTGTTAATGAGTCTTCCTCCAATCCTGATGCCATATTCTTTATAAACGCCAGCTTCTGAGATTTTTTGCTCAGCGTAGACATTGAAGAGAGAAGGTGAAAGGATACAGCCCCGATGCACACCTTTCCTGACTCTATATCAAGCAGCATTTCCTTGTTCTGCTTGAAGGACTGCCTCCTGGTCCATGTACAGGTTCCTTATGAGTACAATTAAGTGTGCTGATATTCTCATCCTTTGCAATGTTATCTATAATTTGTTGTGATCTGCACAGTCAAGTGCCTTTGCATAGTCAATAAAACATAGACATCTTTCTGGTAGTCTCTGGTTTTGGCCAATATCATTCTAATGTCATCAGTGATGTCCCTGCTCCACACTCTTTTCTGAATCCAGCTTGACTTTCTGGCAATATCCCACTACAGTCTATTTTGAAAGATCATTAGTAAAATTTTGCTTGTGTGTGATATTAATGAAATCATTTGATAGTTTCCACATTCAGTTGGATCCCCTTTCTTGGGAATAGGTACAAATATAGATCTCTTCCCGACAGTTGGCCAGGCAGTTGTTTTCCAAATCTCCTGGCATAAACAAGTTAGCACCTCCAGTGCTGCATCTGTTTGCTGAAACATCTCAGTTGATGTTCCATCTATTTCTGGACCTTCATGTTTCCCCAATGCCTTCAAGACAGCTTCCACTTCTTTAAGTGTCATTGGTTGCTGATCATACGTCACCTCTTGAAATGGTCGATCATCAACCAATTCTTCTTGATATAATGACTGTGTATTCCTTCCATCTTCTTTTGATGTTTACTGCATCATTTACTATTTTCTCTCACTATTGTGCCTGTCCTTCACTTTTGTCACTCAAAATTTGAGAATTTTTTTCAAATCTTTAAGCCTGAGAAAAACAGCATGTTCTTCCCTTTTGGTTTCTATCTCCAGTGTTTTGTACATGCCATTACAATATTGGTTTTGTGTTCTTGAGCTATCTTTTGAAATCTTCTCTTTAGAGCTTTAACTTCATCACGTCTTCCTTTTACTTTAGTTACTCCATGTTTAAGAAGACCTTGACTCACCATTTATATCTATTTATACACATAAATTTTATATTTTTATATATTTATATAATATATTATTATACAAATATATAAATATATATAAATTATATATACATATATATGTGTATGTATGTGTATATGTGTGTATGTATATATATATATATATACATACATATATATATATATATATATATATATATATATATATGTATATACATACACATATATATTGCTAGGGGTGTAGCCCAGAGGTTGAGCAATTGCAAAGTGTATGTAAGGCCCTGGGTTCAACTCCCAGGCACTGCAGAAGAAAATGAAACAACAACAAAAGTCAAAAACACAACAAATAATTCAACAAAACAAAAAGTAAAAAAAAAAAAAAAAGAAAGGATTGAGGTGTAGCTAGCTGGTAGAGCACTTGCCTAGAATGCACCAGGCCCTGGGTTCAAATCTCTAGTACTGCAAACAACAAAAACAGATTTTTCTTTTAAAAAACTGAAATAAAAACCTAAATGGAAGACTCAGTACCAGATTAAATATAGCAGAGACAGAATTATTGAATTTGAATATATGTAAGATAAATTATTTAGATGTAGCATGTGGCCCTTTGTGTGTATGCCTCTGTGTGTGTGTGTGTGTGTGTGTGTGTGTGTATTTTGTGGTGATAAGGATTAAATGTAGGCCCTTGAGCAAGCTAAGCAAGTGTTCTACCACTGAGCTACACTCCAGCTAGATGTAGGATGTGGGGAACTTGCAAATAGATCCATTCTGACTTTGAAATTTAGCAGAATCCCTCAGTCAGTTGCAAAAAGGGATATGCACAATGCTGTTTACTTGGCATGATCAAATAAAGTCATATTAAAATCCTAATTTAAAGCAAAGTGGATAAAAATTAGCATAGTTATCAGAGGTATGATAAAAAAAAATACTGTGAATGCTCCTGTGAAGTTCATCCAATAGAAAGGCAGGGATCTTCAATGTGGGAAGCAGCAAGTGGCCCATCAAACCTTAGTAACAATGTGACAATTTTCGACTTGGTCCACGCAATTCGTTGAATGTAAGTTACTGTTGAGCTGAGGTGTGTTTTAAAATGACCTTAAATCATGGATCTTAAATAAGACTTCTGATATGGCCATATTTGTCAAATAAACATTTTAGTGTGTCCTCATCCACCTTATTCACTGGATCTGGCACCGTGTGACTTTTTATTTAAAGTGAAAATAACTATGTAAGGTAAACTTTTTTTTTCTTTTTTTCTTGTTTTTGCTGTACTGGCTCTCAACCCAGAACCTCGAGCTTGCATGCTTTGCAAGTACTGGACCACTGAGCTGCACCCTCAGCCCCCCCTTTTTTTTTTTTTACTTTTTGAGACAGGGTCTTCCTAAGTTACGCAGACTGTCTCTGGTCTCGAACTTGCAATCCTCTTGCCTCTGCCTCCCAAGCCACTGGGATTACAGGCTTGCTCCACCATGCTCTGCTTGGAAGGTAAACTTTTTGAGTAGATTTGGGGCATAGAGGCAGCCACAATAGTGCACCTAAAGACACTCAGGTAAGAGGACTTCCAGAGCTGCTTTAGAAAGTGGCAAGAATGACAAGTGTGTTCAAAGCCAAAAGTATTTTGAAGAGAATTAATAGCAATGTGTCTTTTACTGTAATAATTTTTTTAAAACAAATTAAACATTCGCAATATTTTTGGAGCATACCTTGTACAATTGTGTCTCACAGTTAAAATTGTTAAACTTAAGTTCATATATCAGTATAGATAAATTTACGGTAGTTTAATAACAGTACAGAATGATATTGAGTACTTGATACCATTAAGCAATTTTAAAAACGTGCAAAAGAGTTTTATATATTGGCTGTAGAATAAATGTGAAATAACCATGTAGAAAAATATACACCAACTTTAGAAAATTCCTTGCTCAGAGAGGTCAAATAATTTTCTGGAGGTTGGATAGAATTTTTAATTCAGTATTTGTGATCTTTAAACTAGAATAGCTATGAAGTTAAGAGCCAAATCATTTTGAGGACAGAGGGAATTGAGGAGCTGGGAAAAAGAGTTTGTAGAACGTGAAGGATGGTTAAGAAAGGGAAACGAAGGCTCATCTTTCTTCCAGAGTTGTCCCTGTTGTCCTGTATGCAGGAAGGTGGGAAAGTAAGGGGACAAGGCAAAGAATCTGATGACAACTTCATCTATCCTTTTTGACAAAGTTACTAGAACACCTCAAAACTTACTACATTTTTGTATAATGTTTAATTCCTTTTGAAGCACTTTAACGTATATAATTTACTATGTATAAAGAAGTTAGGACTGGGAGTATTTTTCTAGTATTACCTGAGGACTCCAAAAGTTACATGACTGACCCAATGTAAAGCAACTAGTTAATGAGATGGTTAAGAGGAGAATTTCATTTTTTTTTCTTAGAATTAAAATCTTTTCTGTTTTACAGCCCTCTACACTCACCTTCTGTTGGCCTCCCTTCCAATTCAAGGAGAAGATCGCAGGCATTTTTATGTAACACAGGTTGTTTTTATGAACAGGAAAACTGCAAATAGAAAAGGAATGGGATGATGCACTCTATTGATATTGAAACCTAGCAAAGGTAGTTCGTAAATCAAGTTGGCAGTAAATCTTCAGTTGTATGTATATTTGAGAATGAATAAAAGTATAGCTTATGTTACTGGGGTGATGATATCTGCAAAAAATGTTACAGTGGTGTAGAAATGCGATGGTTCATCAGCTAAGTGGCAGATAAAATAGCAGAAGCTATTTCATCTTCATTAATGGAGGAAAAAGCATACTCTACACACCCTTGCTTTGGAGCCTGGAGTGTTCTGAGAAAATAGGTCTCTCTTAACTTGAAATGTAATCCCTGTCAATCTCTCTTTCTGAGAGTAAGTACTTGGCCTCATGCAATTGAAGTTTATATGGTAATTATATTCATATGATTTAATAAATACTATCAGAACATAAGGTCATAGCTTCCTATGATAAGTCCTTTGACAACCATACTGAATTTAAGGCTAGTCTGAAAAGTACACAAGTTATATGAATTCGCAATTTTGTGAAATAACTTGTTCCTTACTCAATTGTACAACTGAAAAGCCAGTAGGATTGTTTTATATAGGGATTGTTTTTATCGAACAGATTTTATTATCCATCTAATGAGAGGAGCAGACACTGGTCACTGTAATTTCTGAAATATTAGAAAAACTCTAGTTATACATGCTTTTATTATACCCTCCTATTAAGCAGTCTTTCAAAGATGAGGAGAAGGAATGAGAAAACGGATGAGCAAGTTAAGAAAATAAGGAGAGGTTTGGGAATTCTCAATTGGTCTAAGAGAAGGAATATAGCTTTCCAATTAAGAGATAAATTCTGAAATATAGTATACTAGATTCAGATACTAGCTGTTCTTTATGTATGTTATATGATATTTTACAACTTGATCTTCTTATTTTAGTTTACCTCTAAGATGGATCTGGTAAGCAATTATCTAATAAAGCTGCTACAAGAATCTAAGAGTTTGATGAAAACAGTTAATGCCTAATATTCAGAAAGCACCAAATAATCATTTGCCGTTTATTTGCCTTATTGTCTTTCTGCAAATAGTGTTATTGTGAGCCTGTTTTATTGGGTTACCCACTCAACTCATTGTAAAATGACTCCTTTCTCTCTTTGCTCACTCAAGGATTATTCATTTTGACATTAAGCTGTAGAAAGACACTGCCTAGTTCGGCAAACAAATTCCATCCAGGATGGAATTTCAATCTTAACCAAGAATGGAAAACATTAGTTAATACTGACAACAATATTTGGAAAAGTCATGAGCACTTCTGCAATTCCTTCGGTCAGCTGGGGAAATATTTTATGATCAAGTGAAGAACAAGGTAAGAATCAGTGGCCAACCTATAATTTTGAACTTCAATGCTTTTGACATTCAGACTTATTCCCACAATGCCTCAGCACACCTTTATACCACATCTGTGCAGAAAATTTCCATTATAAATTGTACACGTTGCTTAAATTTATGGGCTTTCTTCTTGAAAAGACTCCCATAATTAATTGCATCTTGTCAATTACCAATTTGGGTAATTGACAACTGAGATTTTTTTCCATTTGGTTTTTCCTTATAATATATTCATCTCAGTATGTCTACAAAGCAGATCATCTTCATTATAAAACCTTGATAGAGCATTTAAAGAACTGAGAGTATTATTGTTTGAAGAAAAGAAATGATAAATGCAGAAATAAGTATTAACTATGGTTGAGTAGTCTGGCCAAGCCTTCAGAAGGTTTAAAAATACACTCAAAAGGAAATTCCAGTGAATTATTCTATTGTACCACAAATGTGCTCTTTTTTAAAAAAATGGAAGTTTACTATTCTTTCAATATAGAATGCTACTAAAGATCTACTACTAAATACTCCATTCCCTTTTACTGCTGAATAGTATTCCATTGTCTGGATATAACACATTCACAAATTGATGGACGTTTGGGTTACTTCTAGTTTTGAGCTCTTAAAAATAATGCTGCTATGAACATTTACATATAAGACTTTGTGCCAGGCACAGTGGTGCCTGCCTGTAATCCTAGCAACTCAGGAAGCAGCAGCAAAGGGAGCATAGATTCGAGGCCAGAAGCTGCCTATGTAACTTAGAGAGATGTCTCAAAATAAGAAGTAAAAAGTGGGCTGGGGTGCAGTTCAGTAGTAGACCTCTTGCAAATTATGTGTGAGGAGGCCCTGGGTTTAACGCCCCAGAACCACACACACACATACAAAAATGGCTTTGTGTGGTCTCATACATTTTCACTTCTTTTGACTATATATCTAGAAGTAAACACTTCTCAACTTGTAGTATACCTTTGATTGATTGCCTGAGGCCTGAGGAATTTTCTTCTCCTTCTCCTTCTCCTTCTCCTTCTCCTTCTCCTTCTCCTCCTCCTTCTCCTCCTCCTCCTCCTCCTCCTTCTTCTTCTTTGTCAATTTCATCCAGTCATACCATAGATTTTTGTGCAAAGAATTTTCTGAGGCCTTACTCTGGAAGTCAAGATTGTTTTCTTAAGTTGCTAAGTATGAGTAGTTTGTTTCACATCAATAGAAGATTGAAATGGTATGTTCTTACTATATATTAAGTAAGATGAATATTTAAAATTCCTGTTCCCAGCCAAGGGCAGTGGCGCATGCCTGTAATCCTAGCAACTTAGGAGGCTGAGGGAGGAGGATCCTGAGTTTGAGGCCAGAGGCAGCCTGCATAACTTATCAGACCCTGTGCAGCTCAGTGGCAGAATGTTTGCAAAAACATGAGTGAGATCCTGGGTTCAACCCTCCCATTATTGGGGGGAAAAAAGAGAGAGAAGAAATAGTCCTGTTCTTAAGAACAAAGCACACAAAAATAAGATAGTCAGAGAAGCAAATAAAGCTAATACTAATGTGACTGGGTGTTTTTGAAAATCATATTACCAAGGCTACTTATGTATTTGAGTTGACATTGGAACACCTTTGCTTTAGTCTGTGCATATGATTTTATATATAGCTTCAGGAACTTCTTTATGTCTTCTGAACTGTTGTCATTCCAAGCATTTATACGTTGAAATATACTTTATTACAAATCATTTTTATTTCTTCTTCTCTAATGGTTATAGATAGCATATTACTTAGATATTTTAGAATTGGCTATGTTGCACATTGCCTGCAGCGGTAGCCCTGTGGCATCCGATCCCGTCAGATCTCGGAAGCTAAGCAGGGTCGGGCCTGGTTAGTACCTGGATGGGAGACTGCCTGGGAACACCAGAAGCTGTAGGCTTGGGAGAAGGACCTGGCAACCCCCTCCCAAAGATCAATCTGCCATTGAAAACCCTATGAACAGCAGAGAAGCACTGACAATCGTGTTTCCCCTGTTGTACAGAGGGTCGCTATGAGTCGGAAACCAACTCGAGGGCACCTAACAACAACAACAACATGTTGCACATTATACTATATATGTTTTATTTAGTATAATAAAAATGAATTATAAGACATCTGTTTCTATAGGAGGGTACTCAGATTGTAGTGTTGAGAATCAGTAGGCTAACTAATCTCTAATAAACCTTCCTATATTAAGATGATATTAAATAAACTTTGCTAAACTAATTTCTTTTAGATGTCTGGCAAGTTTAATTCTATAGTATAATAGGAACATTTAAACTATATTCTACTCTATTTGTATTGTGTAGGTTTTCCATTTGATAAAATACATTTAAAGTAGAACCCTTCAAGTATTTAATACATTTTTTCTATTTGCTGTGCTGAGGTTTTTTCCTGCCCCCAGCTGTCTTAGTATTAAGGAGTGGCAAATAGCCTGGAAAGGTGTATGTACAGTGCATACAGCTTGACGGACCAAGTTGTCCCACATTTTAAATGAACTTTGTACCTGCCTCCACAAAGATCAGAATGAAATGTTTCAGATTTATACAAATAGTTGGATCCTTAAGTCAAAGAAATTGTAATGATAAAGGGATACACAAAGATACAGTCACACCAATCATCCAGCTGCATTGTGATGCACTGTTTTTTTTTTAATTAGCATTACAAGATAAGAATCCTTGCAAGTCAATGCGCTCAGGAAAAGTGGTTTCTGATCCTAGACTTGGCCCTTCAACAACTTGCTACACAAGTTTTGGCTAGAACATTTGGATTCAGTGTTTTATATTAAAGATAATAAATTAAATGAATGAATGAATAAGTAAATAAATAAATAAATGGTACATGAAGGAAGACTCATTTTCCTTATACATAGTTTGAGGAGATATGGCTTATTGATTAAAAAATGCTTTATACATGGCCTATGGTTCTTCATAGATGTGCATGTTTAGTCATTTTTGTATAAAACAGATCACATCAGAAGAGACAATTACTATTTGAAAGTAGAAGTTGCTTTCTTGATCTCTCCTAAATTGAAATCCTTGTGTGGATGGATAATAGCCACTAGGGGGAAGATTAGAGAATCAGACTTCTATCAGGGGTGCTAATTCAATCACAAAGAGAATCATCAGGGAATTTTTCTGCTTGAAAGCCACCCCAGAGGATCAAAACGCCCAGCCAGCAAAACTGAGGAAACAATGACTCCGCATTTCAGTCACACACATATGACATCGTTTAATTTTGTCAGCGATTGATTGGTATGAATAACTCTGATAATGTCCACGATTATAACATCACTGGAAGGGAAATCTACAAAAGATCACACAAATGGGAAATCCCTCAACAGGGCTGAGCGTTCATCAATGTACAAATTATGTCAGCCAAAGTCAAATGGTCTTTAATAAAGGACGGGTGGGATGGAATTCTAGTTTCTTTGATTTCTTTCTTTCTTTCTTTCTTTCTTTCTTTCTTTTTTTTTTTTTTTTTTTTTTTTTTTTTTTTTTTTTTTTTTTTTTTTTTTTTTTTTTTTTTTTTTTTTTTTTTTTTTTTTTTTTTTTTTTGTCTATGGGAGCCTGAGAACCCCTGATATAAGAGCTGGGTCAGTGAAGCTTCTTCCAAATGATTTTGGTTCATCTAAATATGGTGTTCTGTGTCCAAAGCCCATTCAAAAATCATTATATGGCACACCATGGTAATCCCAGTGACTCAGGAGGTGAAGGCAGAAGGATCACAAACATTTGAGGCAAGAGGCAGCCTGAGTAACTTAAGTAGTCCTGAACTCAAAAGAACAAAAGAAAAAAGGGGCTAGGTGAGTAGCTCAGTGGAGAACACTTGTGTAGCATGTGTGAGGTCCTGGGTTCAACCTGAGTACTGCCAAAAAACAAATCATCATACAAATTGACATACTTAAATTAAACTCTAATTTGCTTCCAATTCAATCCCTTAACTAAAATCAATATTTTAGGGATGCTTCAAATCGTTAACATAGACAATTGTGTTCCTGGTAATTCATTGTTTTAGTTCCTTCATTTTAAATAAACTAATAATTTAGGGAAATCATGCATTCTTCTAATTGGTCTGTTTTCCTTCATTTTGGATTTTTTTTTTGAAGTTTTGTTTAAAAAAGTTTGACTATGATACATAGACAGAATCCTTGATTTTGGATTTTTTAAAGCTTTGTTTAAAAATTTGTTATTGGATTATGTCACATATACAGAAAAGTGGACTCCTCCTAAGGGCACAGCTCAGTGAATTTTCATGAAATGAACATGCTCAGGTGCCTAGCACCCAGATGAAGTCTGCCAGAAGTCTTCTATCGATTCCTCCAAGTTACTATATTCCCTTCAAAGAGTAACATTATCTGACTTCTGGTATTATACATTAGTGCTTGAACTTTATATAAATGAATTATGTGGTACACATTTTTGTGTGTCTGGCTTCATTTCCTTGATGTTGTGTGATTAACCCATGTTCTGTTAATTCTCAATGAGGACAATGTTCTATTGCATGGACATACCACAGTTTATTCATTCTAATGATGATGCACATAGAGCTGCTTCTAATTTTGGCTATTAATAATAGCAGCATAAGCAAACATTCTTTTTTTTTTCCTTTTCGTTTTTTGCATTACTGAGAAGTTGAACCCAGGGTCTCATGCAAGCTGGGCAAACACTCTGCCACTGAGCTGCTCCCTCACCCCATTTTTTGCTTTTTATTTCAAGACATGGTCTGAATTCCACAGGCTGCCTCTGGCCTTGAATGCATGATCTTCCTGCCTCAGCCTCCCAAGTCACTGGGATTGCAAGTGTGTACCACAATGCATGGCTATAAACATTCTTGTATATGTCTTTTGATGAGAAGGTGGGCATCTTGTTTAGGCACATACCTAACATTGTAATTGCTGGGGTGTAGTTTAAGAGAGTGTTTTGCTTTATGGTGATTTTCCTTCTATGATTCTAGATGGGTACAGAAGTTTATCTCACATTGACTCAAATGCAAGAACTAAACACACATACAAAGTGAAAGACTGGGATTAACTCCATAGCAGATTTGAAAGTCTATGCTTTTAACTTGTGCCAAACTCAGGAACATAGAGTGGTTCCAACACTTATACCCTGGGGTGTCTCACAGTACTGTAAAAGTGATTGGTGTTTTTCCTAACATCTCTGGGTCCCCTGCCATAAAAATCTCCATTGCTGTTATTTATGTAATTTGACTGCTAAAAGCTAATTGTGATAAACATCAAGAAATCTCAAACTGGAAATATGCATAGTTTTTGAAGGTAGAAAAAGAAGATAGGATGGCTCTTTGGTGGCCCAGTTTTATCATGATGTTTAGAAAGAATCATATTATGGTTATTGCCAAATCAACTCTACAGACAACCCCTTATTTCGTGTATAAAAATCCACTGCGGGTTCATCTTACAGTGCTTTGATCAGAAAAACAAAAAAAAAAGCTTCCATTAATATGAGAAAAATGAAGAGCTAAGGGTAAAACTTCTGTCATCAAATGTATAAATATGTCAGGAAGTCTAGGACTTGATGAGAACAAAGGGCACAAAAGGTTTCTATAAACTTGGCCTTTTCCAAAAACTGAGATAAAATACTACTGGAAGATAGGTTTTTGATATACCTAAATTTGACTCAATCTGAAAGCTATCTATTTGGATGCAGATTAAATTGCTAGATTATGTAAATTTTTATAATCATCTGGAAGGCTGTCAAAACATGTCAGGAAATGAAACCACGATTTCATGTATGAGGGAAATGTATGAGGGATACAGCACATTCAGGATCTCCTTATAAACCCTATACCTCTAAGGTGTACCTGGCATAATTTATTATGTACTACTCCTGGACTGTGAAGCTCTGATGCACAACTTCAGGAAATGAATAATTTATCAATCTTTGAAAGATATTCTAGAGAATTTCTAAAGGCAGATGGCAGAATTTGCAGTGTAGTAGACATAATTTTTCAACAATCGTAGCATAAAATTACATGACTACTGAGAAAAATATAGACATGAAAATTTAAAAGTTTACACTGATGGAAGGGTTCCCTTCCCTTCTTGGGGAAATTGGTTTTTATTGGCTGTAAATATATCCACTATACGTGAAGAAAATTCCCTTAGCAGATGGACATAACCTTTATGTTTGTAGTTCCCTTTTAATAATATTGAATTTAACTCACTTAAGAATATTTGATTTATATTCCAACCAACTCTTCCAACTCATATGCTGCAACTAAATGCATTGACTTATTTATAATGGGTGGGAAAAAAAGAGCGGAAAAGATCAATATTTTTACATTTCATAATTTAAGAGAAGAAAGTACTGAAAAGAAGTAGGTTTATTATTTGATGTGATTATACTTGTAAATGAATGAATGAAGGAATGAGTGAAGGTTTTTATTTAATGTAACCAAAGGAAAAATTTCGTATAGGAGAATATTTAATTATTTGTTTTCATCAGAGAAAGAAAAGAAAATTATACACATACTGAGTTGTAAAGCAAGACAAAAAACATGAATATTGTACAGAAATTTAAAAATCTGAATTTATTTAATTAATGATTAGGTATTTTATTAATTATTGCCAATTAGTACTAGCTACTCCAACAGCAGTCCTTAAATATAATGCATATATGTTATTTGGGTAAATAAGGTAATGTAGTTATTACAAAGAGGATGGATCACTCAAAAATCGGCAAATGGAGTGTCTGAGTCCATTTATGCTGCTGTGAAAGAACCCCTGTGGCTGGGCAGTTTACGGAGAACAGAAGTCTATTTTCTCACAGTGGTGGAGGTTGGGAAGTCCAACATCAAGGTGCTGGCATTTGACTTGGGGAGGGGCTTCTTGCTGTGAACTTACATGGCGATGACAGAAGAGCAAAGGAGCAAGCTAGGCATTGCTGCCAAAAAATGCTTCTTACAATCTCATGATAATATTTTTTACTAACATATAAAAAGTGCACAAATTAGTGGATTTCACTGTGACTAGTGCTTGAACCCAGGGTCTCGTGCATGCTAGGCAGGTACTTCCCCACTGAGCTGCACTTCTAGCCCCCCTTTTAATATTTTATTTTGAGAGCGGGTCTTGCTAAATCGCATGGGCTGCCTCTGGACTCAAACCTTTGATCTTCCTGCCTACTCTCCCCAGTTTTGGGATAACAGGCATGTGCCACGGCTCCTGGCTTCACTGTGACGTTTCCACACATGCATGTATCACTGATCGGTTGTGCCCCCCTCCCTTTTACCCTCTCACACCTTCCCTTCTCTCCCTGACCACCTTTCCGGTGCCTCTTCTACTTTCAGGTCATGTCTCTTTTATTTTTATTTTTATTTTTTTGTTTCTGCATCTGAAAGAAAACATGTGACACTTGTCTTTCTGTTTCTGATTTACTTTGCTTGACATCCCGTCCACCAGTTCCATCCATTTCCCTGCAGATGACATGATTTCATTCTTTTTTGTCACTGAAAAATACTCCAATTTGTCTACATATGTTATATTTTGTTCCTTCATTTGTTGACAGGTACCTAGGCTGATTCCATTTCTTAGCTATTGTGACTAGTGCTGCAATAAACATGGGTATGTAGGCATCTCTTTTGTATAAGTTCATTTTCTTTGGACATACTTTCATGAATGGTATAACTGGATTATTTTGTTGGTTGGTTGGTAGGTACTGTGGAGTCCTGGCCAACTCATAGTGACCCTCATAAGCTTTTCAATGGCTGATTGTTTTGAGATTGCCTCCAGAGTGGATTGCTACATCCTTCTCCCAATTTTGCATTGCTGGGAATCGAACCCAGGACCTCAGAGACTGCAGAACGGAGCTCTATTAACTGAGCTAAATCCAAACCCCAATGGGATCATATGGTAGTTTTATTTTTAGTTTTTGTTTGTTTTTGTGGTACTGTGGGTTTGAACCCAGGACCTTGTGCATACTTTGCAAGAGCTCTACCACTGAGCTGCACCCCCTAGCCTTTTTAAATTTTTTTATTTTTTTTATTTTGAGATTGGGTCTAAATTACACAGGCTGCTTCTGGCCTTGAACTTGGGATGCTCCTGCCTCCACCTCTGGAGTTGCTAGGACTACAGGTGTGTGCCATTGCACCTGACTACTTTTAGTTTTTTGAGAAACCTCCATACAAAATTCCATGGTGGCTGCACTAATTTACATTCCCATCAACAGGCTTCCTTTTTCCCTTCATCCTTACCTGCATTTGTTTTTGTTTTGTTTTGTTTTGTTTTTTTGATAAGAGCCATTTTGACTGACTAAGGAGAGCTGGGATCTCAATGCAGTCTTGATTTGCATTTCCCTGATATTGAAGCCTCTTTCAGAAGTACCTTAATCCCGCTCATGAGGCTAAAGCCATCCTGGGCTAGTCACCACTTAAAAGTGTCATCTCTTAAATACTCTCACATTGACAACATCTGGATTTTGGAGGGGATAAATTCAAACATGGAGCTTGTTTAAAAATTCAGGCATGTTTAGAACTCAAAAACCTTTTATTGAGTACATAAGAATTAAGTGAAAATAATAAACCACGATTCTTTGTGCCTTTGAAAATGATAAAACAGAAAACTGCCATCATCAGCATGTCGAATCAGTTAACTCATTGTTCTGGGGAATAAATGAAAATGTTCTGTTGCTGGTTGCACGTTTTTTATTAACTCATAAAATTTGCACTGATAATATTTCTATTTGCTGTCATGTTGTTGTTGTTGTTGTTGTTGTGTGAGGTGACATTGAGTTATGTCTAACTCATAGCTACCTTCGTAGGGTTTTCCATGGCTGATTATTTTGGGATTGCCTTGGGAGTGCATTGCCACATCCTTCTCCTGTCTTTGTGGTGCTAGGAATTGAATCCAGGACCTCAGAGAGTGCAGAACAGCATTCTACCAACTGAGCTAAACCCCAACCCCTGTCATAGTGTGAATATTCCCTAAATCCATCTAAAGAAATGCTAGTAATAACCACCATTAATTTATAATTTACCAGCTGATAACTATAATTTATCATCTACTAAATAAGATGTCATGAGAGTATCTAGACAGATGTATGTGTCTATGTCATATATACATGTTTTTACATGTACATATTAATGAAAACTTGTGGTTTCATTTATGCTTTATTAAATTTATTTTAAATCTTAGCTGCAGGTATAAAAATAGGATTTCAAGAATTGTATTATTTCTTAAATCTTATAACACATATGTCATATCTAAAACATAAGCATGTTTTAGGATAGTATTTTCTCTTTATTTTTAAGTACTTTTATGTGCAATAATGAACATAATTACCATTCATTGAATGGCAATCATTTGCCAAGTTCTGGCCTTGGAATCTTATATGGTAGGTGGATAAGTGCTGTTGAGTAGAGTCTGACTCATAGTGACCCTATCCATACCAGAACGAAACACTACCCAATATTGTGCCATACATACAGTCTTTTATATGTTTGAGCCATTGTTGCAGGCACTGTATTTCTTCTCATTTTGAGTTGTGCCACATCAGCAAAAGGAGATCCCAGGAGCTTTACTCCATTACTGTCATTAAGGTTCACTCTATTTTTAGGCGACAACACTTCTCCAGTTGTTTCTTGAATGCCTTCCAGCTTGGAGGGCTCATTTTCTGGCTCTATATATGACAGTGCTTCTCTGTTATTCATAGGGTTTTCAATGGCTAATTGTTTTGGAAGTGGGCTGCCAGGTCCTTCTCTCTAATGTGTCTTAGTCTGGAAGCTCAGCTGAAGCCTGTCCACCATGGGTAGCCCTGTCATTATCTCACATACCAGTGGTATAGTTTTCAGCATCACAGCAACTAACAGCTGCCACAGCAGGACAAGCTGACAGAGCACTGCTGTATTTTGTTGTGTCAGATTGTCTGATATTGGAGTTGATTGTGGGGCTCCCTGGGGACATTTTATGGTTTTCTTACAGGTGAAAATTCACCCTTGTCTGTGTTTGTCATTTGTGTGGCCACCTTAAACCCCACGAGTTTTAGCTTGGTTTAGTCATAAGGGGCTCCTAGTCTGTAAAAATTCTGGCCTTGTGTCCTAATCTGTTACTTTATGACTAATTTGTTGAGAGAGTACAAGGATGGAAGCAAAAGAAAACACGTTTTTAACCATCAACAAGTTAAAAGCCCATAGTTTATTTGCCTTTTGTCCCCTTGTGGTAGTCCTCATTTCTCTTAGTTGTAAGTGGTATAAATGATAATAAGTACCAATACAATCTAATAAAACAGGATAAGGAAAAAGGGATTGATGGATAGGGCAGCTAGTCTGGATGGAGTAGTCAGGGAAGGCTTCTCAGAGAAGGTAGCAGTTGAGGCCAGACCCAGATGAATGGAGGAAATGAGTTATGTTGAACATCTGGGGGAAGACAGTCCATACAAAGTATGAGAAGTGGGAAACAGCTAGATATCTTCCAACCAGCAGCAACAAGAAGGGGCAGGGGAGCATTGGAAAACAGTGTAAATTTGATTCCAAGTGGGATGGTTACCGATTAGTAAGCTGGCCTTAGAAAGTGTGGTGTGATCTGATCAGTGTTTTAAAAGACTGGATGGCCCTATGGAGAAGCAGCAGAGAGCCAGGGAGAAGCTCCTGCTGAGACCAGGGGAAAGACTGAGATGATCTGTCCTGAGGAAGTTGGGGTTGAAGAAAATGGGAGGTGATTAGTCAGCTGCAGTGGTAAATATCTATAATCCTAGCACTTGGAACATCTTGGGAGGCTGAGGCAAGAGGACTCCAAGTTCAAGGCCAGCCTGGGCAACATAGTTGTTGTTGTTAGGTGCTGTCGAGTTGTTATCCGACTCATAGCAACCCTCATAGGGTTTTCAATGGCTGATTGATTTGAGATTGCCTTGGGAGTGGATTGCCAGGTCCTTCTCCCATTTTTGCGGTGCTGGGAATTGAACTTGGGACCTCAGAGACTGCAGCGCAGCGCTCTACCAACTGAGCTAAATCCCAGCCCGGGCAACATAATTAGACCCTGTCAAAAATACAATAGAATAAAGATGGGACGTGAGAAGTGATTGGATTCTGAATTTATATTTGGACCAATCAGAGTCATAATAGCAAGCAGATGGCTCACTCAAGTCAGGGTAATTCAGGAAGAATCTATTTACAGAGGGGCTATTTGCAGAGGCTTTAGTAGAGGGTGACTGCCTGTCCTTTTGTGTTTTAACTTCACCTTCCTCACACCTTTGTAAGTCAGTATCTTCATTAATTTCTACCTGTTGGTGTTGGGTGCCATTGGGTGGGATCCGATTCATGGTGATCCTATGTACAACAGAAAGAAACACTACCAGACACTGTGCCATACAAACAATCATTTTATATTTGAGCCCATTGTTGCAATCACTATGTTTCTTCTCAATTTGAGTCATGCCACATCAGGAAAAGGAGGTCCCAGGGGCCTTACCCTATTCCCGTCATTAAGCTTGATTTTATTTTGAGGAGACAGCTCTTCCCCAGTCGTTTCTTGAGTGCCTTCAAATCTGGGGGGCTGATTTTCTGACACTATATCTGACAGTGCTTCTCAGCTATTCCTAGATTTTCAATGGGTGATTGTTTCTGGAGTGGGCTGCCAGTCCTTCTCCCTAGTCTGTCTTCGTCTGGAAGCTCAGCTGAAACCTGTCCACCATGGGTGGCTCTGCTGGTATCTGAAATATCAGTGGCATAGCTTTCAGCATCACAGCAACAGCATGACCAGCTGATAGACACGTGGGGAAAATTCTACCGAAATTACTCAATTTGACTTTACCTTCCCTTTCCTGCCAGGACTTGATAGATGTTATTGAATCTCCACCAAAATGTGCCACATGATATTTTTCAATAACTATTGAATGATTGGCTGAATGAATCTGTAATAAGGTATGTGATAAGGGAAAGACATACATAGTTTAACATAGTACTTGGCACATGGAGAGCTCTTTGGATGGACTGTTTCTTGACTGTCCATTTTACTTCTTGGAGAATTTTCATTCATCTGCCCAAACATTCATCAGGCACCAGGTAAAATGTGAATCACTGAGAAACATAAGAGGATTACGTGACTCCTGTCCTCAAGTAGGTTATACTGCTTGAGGGGACTGTTGTGAGACCCAATTATTATGTCACCAGGACAAGATTACGTGCAGAAGGGTAGTGAGTCTACAGGAAGATTGTACCACATAGCCTTAGGTTGCCATGAGGTCGTATCAGGGAAGGATTCAAAGAGGAAGTGACATCAACTCATGGTCTTGAAAGATAAGAGTAGCTATCTGCGGAAAGAATCAATGACCAACTTGAGTGAGTTATGTGTGGAGTCAGAAAGGGAAGTTTTTTGCAAAATAGGAAGGCGAGACAACAGGGGGTGTTCTGGGGATTCTTGTTTGGGGCTTTTGACTGGATTGTTGGCTACAGTGTTGAGGGATGAGTTGAGAAAGGTATCAGTGACCTGATTATTAAAAATGTGTGCTTATTTATTTGTATCCAGAAGTCCTTAAGATATTTTGAGCAGAGAAACAAATGATTAGATTCATTTTATAACAGACTGTTAAAAGAAAATACAATGGGGATAAATAAGACTTTAGGAAATTGTTGTGGTATTCCAGATGAGAACTAATAAAGGCCAGCCAGGTGCAGTGGCATACGCCTGTAATACCAGCAACTAGGGAGGTGGCGGCAGGAGGTTTGTGAGTTTGAGGCTAGAGGCAGACTGTTTAACTTATTGAAGCCTTGTCTCGAGATAAAAAATAAAAATTAGGCTGGGGGTGCAGCCTAGTGATAGACTATTTGCAAAGTATGTGTGGGGCCCTGGGTTCACTATCCAAGGACTGCCAAAGGTAAAAAAGAAAAGCCTAAACAATAAGCTTTCTATAATGGAAATGATGATCCAAAAACATTAACAGAAAGAAAAGAGAAGAGAAGTAAAGGGGAAAGAAAGAGAAGAAAAGAAAGAAGAGAAGGGAAGAGAAGAGAAAGGAAGGGAAAGGAAAAGGAAAGAAAACAAAAGAAAAGAAAAGAGAAAAGAAAAGAAAAATAGACCAACAAGGCTTTGCATGTGAGTAGATGAAACAGATGTGGATACTTCTGAAATCTGATTAAAATATTCTTACCAAGCCATGACTAGTTCCACAGAACTTAACACTTCATAAGTTAGTCATATTAATTAATTAACATGATTTTCAAATTGGTAGATTGTAGGAAATCATGTGAATAACTTATTATGAATTTGTTAAGGATAATTGGTGCTATTCAATTGGTCAAAAATCACACTAAGTAGTGTCAACTTCTCTTAATATTACCCATGGGAAGGTCTCAGCTAGTTTAAAATAATGACTGTTTTATACAAGTACATTTGGTTTATGTCTTAAAAGGTCCAAGCATCCTTTTCACTAGGTGGTTTAAAAAATAATTTGCATAGAGCTATTGAAATGAATGACTTTTTAAAAAACATGAGCAGCAGACAGTCCTCCCATGGAAACAGAGGATGGGCAGTGTATATTAGACAAATAGGTTCTCATTGTGAAAATGTGGGGGTTACTGATCATTCATCTGGTGGTTTGGATGTTCCCGCAGATACTCTTTGAGAGCAGCATGTCTCTCTCCAATCTATTCCTTTAGCTTGAAGTACACAAACCATCAGTTTTACAGGTTTTTATTTTCTGCGGTGCAAGTGGGAAGTTAGCTCAGTTGGTAGAGTGCCACTCTGTACTTTCTGAGCCCCTAGATTCAACCCCCAGCACTGCAAAAACTGGAGAAGGATGTGGTATCCCACTCCTGACACAACCAGCCATTGAAAACCCTGGGTCGCTAGGCCTTGGATCTGACTCAATGGCACCTAACAACAAGTGGGAAATCTAGACAGCATTATTATTTCCTCAAAATTCCCCCAAAGTTCTAGAGGTGTGAAATACACATTTCCAATTCACAGAATTTGATTGATCAAATCTAACATTCTTGGTATGCGTCTCAGATTATCTTGTTGCATATCAATTCCTCCAGAAGTTGAAACACTTCACTACTATACTGAGACACGGGGTCATTGTTCTTATTATTTGTAGGAAGGGACAAAAACTAGACAAATATTGACTCATGTAGATCATCATTTTTGTGGTTTGGTTACTATATGCATGCAAAGTGGAGATAAAAATACTAAAAAATTTTAGGGGGCTTATGAACCATACTCACTGCCTTGTGACAGTTTTAAAAATTACTGTTTTTTAAAGATATGGATCATTTATTTTATATGCAGTGAATTCTAAACAAATTATGAAGAACCACAAACATTCATTTATAACTTGTGACTAAATTTATATATTAATCCTTAAGAATTGATTAGATACATAAGTTGGCTAGAGTATTGCAGTCATATCTTGAAAATAAAATGATAACCACTATTCCTACTCATTTTTTTTTTTTTTGGTGTGTGTGTGGTACTAGGATTCTGAGCTCAGAGCCTCGCCCATGCTTTGCATGTACTCTGCCACTGAGCTGCATCCCAGTCCCTTTTCTCTTTTTCAACTTGAAATAGATTCTTGCTAAGTTACTCAGGAAACCTCTAGCTTTGAACCTGTGATCCTCCTACCTTTGCCCCTCAAGTTGCTGGTGTGCATTACCACACCTGGCTTTCCTACTCTTGTTTTAATGGATCATTGTAGTTTTGATTCTATTGGACAATATAAAGTAGGTGTCCTTGTAATAGTTCTTAGTGGAGGTTTCCACCTTTCGATTCTCCTCTTTCAACTCTTACCATATAGCTCCCTCAAATGTTGGTTGAAATTCTTAATTCTTCTAAGGAGAAAGACGACTTAAGTATAGTTGAGGCGGAAAATGCAAGCCTACTTAAACATCAATGTAGTGAATTAAGTGCATACTAAGTCTGCACCGGCTGGGATTTAGCTCAGTTGGTAGAGTGCTGTTCTGTAGTCTCTGAGGTCCCGAGTTCAGTTCCCAGCACCACAAAATGGGAGAAGGACATGGCAATCCACTCCCAAAGCAATCTCAAAACAGTCAGCCTTTGAAAACCCTATCAGGGTCACTATGAGTCGGACTCGACTGGATGGCACCTAACAACAACACAAGTCTGCACCACCGATCAGAGATTTGTAAGAGGTTTCTAACAGTTTGAATGTACATACGAAGGTGGGATTGGACAAGATGATATAGAGCTGAATGTACAAAATATTTGTAAGAGTGCAGATATGAATTTTTCTTTCCTCTATTTTGTTGTTAAGTACAAATTATTTGTCATATCCTCTTCTTTTATATTTATATTACTTAATTCATTTGCATTACTTATCTGGCCTATGTGGGTTTTTGGTGTGTGATCCTTGAGTTTATGAATACTGGGTGTCTAAAACTTTCACTTTGGGTCATGATAAGTTTACTGCCTGATCTTGCCCTTGATTTCTGTGTGAGGATCAACATTATTCCTATCAAGATTGTGTGGAAATTCATAGCAATGTGCATTTACTAAAACTAACCATGTTGTCCAATTATTGAATTTCATGGCAAATAAAACATACTGTAAGTGTGTGGACAAAATCATATAATATAGGTTGAGATGAATAGGTGACAAAAATGTGCTGAATGCTTGAAGGGTAGATGCAATGGAGCATAGTCATGTGTCCCATAATGGAAAGGACAGACAAAAAGAGGTCACTGTTTTAAACCAAACACACTATATAACCTAAAATAGGTAGGTAGAGGGGGGGAAGGTAATAGGATAGGTAGAGGGGGGTAAAATGAAGTCTGATGTGACAGGTAACTGCATATAGTGCCTGAAAATAATGACTTAGGAAATGGTAGCACAAATAGACTTAGAAATAGATTGTATCAGGTGTCACTGGATAAATTCCATGAGGGAAATGCATCCCTTTGCTTAGGAGAATTGCTGGGACATAGAAGGCATGTAGTAAATATCTGTGGAGTGAAACAATGGCTCTTACACACAAACAAGGTGCACTGAATTGGAAGCTCCATGGTGGGAGGACATTGATATATCTAGGAAGGCAGGCAGTTCAGTCACATCTGAAAATCCACCAGCAAGGTCAGGACTGTGCTGCCTCGCAGGATGATACTAAAGGCAGACACAAGGAAAGATCCAAAGTAATATGAGTGTTTGGATATGAAATGTCCCCCACTGGCACATAATCTGAACACTTGGTCCCCAGCTGCTGGCACTATTTTGAAAAGTTGTGGAAAATTTAGGAGAGGGTCCTAGCTAGAGGAAGTAGGTCACTGGGAGGGAACTGGTCCCTGGAGTGTATATTACTACTAGATACTTCCTGTTTGGTCTGTGCTTCTCAGCCTGCCATCATGTAAACTGAGTTTCTCTGCCATGCCTTCCCTGCCATGATGGACTGAACCCTCTGAAATCATGAGCCAAAATAAATCTGTCATCCTTTAGGTTGACTATGTCAGGTAATGCCTAGAGCTGTAGCCCTGTGGCATCTGATCCCATCAGATCTTGGAAGCTAAGCAGGAATAGGCCTGGTTAGTACTTGGATGGGAGACCACCTGGGAACACCAGGTGCTATAGGCTTGGGAGAAGGACCCGGCAACCCATTCCCAAAAAACAATCAGCCATTGAAAACCCTATGAATAGCAGAGAAGCACTAACAATACTGTTTCCCCTGTTGTATGTAGAGTCACTATGAGTCTGGACACCGACTTGATGGCACCTAACAATAACAACAATATGTCAGGTAATTTAGTCACAGCAATGGCAATGTAACTAATATAGTCAAGGTACTGTGCTAGGTGATTTTGATACTCATTTGCTAATTTGATCCTCACATCAACTGTGTGATATGTTTTACTCCTCTTTTAAAGTTGAGGAATGTAAGGTTTTTATATTTTAATTTCACTTTTAATTGATAGTTTATTGTATGCAACATGACATTCTACAATATGTATTTAGTATTCCTTCCTTATCCATGGTTTTGCTTTCTACAGTTTCAGTTACCTACAGTCAACTGAGGTCTAAAAATATTCAATGGAAAATTCTACAAATAAACAATTCATAAGCTTTAAATCACATGCTGTTCTTTGGTGCATGATGAAATATTATGTCATAGTGTTCTGTTCTTCCTAGGATGTGAATCATCCCTTTGTCCAGTGTATCCACAATGTTTATGCTACTCACCCATTAGTCACTTAGTAGCTGTCTTGGTTATCAGATGCACTCTCTCCATGTCACATTGCTTGTCTCCAAGAAACCTTCATTTTACTTAGTCATGGCCCCAAAGCATAAAAGTAGTCATGCAGACAGTTCAGTAATTCCAAAGAGAGAATGTAAAGTACTTCCTTTAAGTGGAGGTAAAAGGACAATAAGATACTTAGAAAGAAAGAGAAAACATTTATATAACTTTTATTATAGTATTTATCTTAATTGTTTTATTTTATTATTAGTTATTTTTTGTTAATCTCTTACTGTGCCTAATTTATAAATTAGATTTTATCATAGGGGTGTGTATATGGGAGAGAGAATAGTGTATGCAGGATTCAGTACTATCTGTGCTTCTAGACATTCACCAGGGTCTTAGAAAACATCCTTTATGGATAAGGAGAAATATATTGTATGTGATATCAGATTGTTCATTCAGTAGAAAGAATTTTATTGCACATGTGGGTCTGGCCCGATCTGGATACTTTTATTTATTATTTTCCCCATCAAGTGCAAGTCAAATGGTACTAAAATAACATTTCTTTCCCCCACTTACTGCATTCAAATGACATATTGTTATCAAAAGATTCTTTCTCCTTGTTATTCATTTTAATCTATTGATTTCTGGATACCATGGTAGTGGGAAAACTGGGCACTGCAGTTTGAAATCCTCCTTTCCTTAGATCAGCTCTAGGAGAGTCTTCTGCAGAAGTACTTCTCTCTAAAAGGACCCAGGATAACATGAATTAGAGGGGAGGATATTGATGTGACATGGCTTCAGGTACCCAGAGGCACTCTTTCTGCCTTTTGAGTTTGGTGTAGTCAGTCAATACCACTTTTACCAAGGGACAGAGAACAATGTTTACCATGTCAAGTCAGATATTCAGTATACATTCCCATTTAATGGAGTGTTATGATTTGCGGAGGAAGGGAAAGGTTGAGGATGAATAAGAAACAGTTATAATAACCATGGGGTCTTTATTTCAATTGGTAGATCTTGGTACTTGTAAGCATTTGAGAAGTTTTACAAAGAGGAGGATTATCAAGTTTAAGATACTTGGAATGGTGATTGTTACGGGATGCTGAGAGAATATGAGGAGGTTACTAGAGAAAGGGGTAAGAGAAAAGAATAGTTCTCATGTTACATAAAACACATTTTACTAGGGTATCATGAAAGCTACAACTGACTCAAAATGTGGTACTCTTATTGATACTCTTATGTTTATAAAATTCTTCAAAAATTAATAAGAATAATGATAGATATTGCTACACATTGGATCACTGTTCCTATCCCCAACAACAACCAAGGTATGGAACCAATCACTATCCATTAGTGGATAAATAGATAAAGAAAACGTAGTAGATATACTCTGTGGAATTCTATTCTACCATAAAAAGAAGTTGGGAGAAGGATGTGGCAATCCACTCTCAAAGCAATCCTGAAACAATCAGCCATTGAAAACCCTTTGAGGGTTGCTATGAGCCCAAGCCTGACTCAATGGCACCTAACAACAACAACAACAACAACAACAACAACAACAACAACAAGTACATCTTATTTATAGCAAAATGGATGAGGCTGGAAGATATTACATTAAGTGAAATAATTCAGGCACAGAAAGCCAAATACTATATGTTCACATTCATGTGAATGTTAAAATAGTTCATGTCATAGAAGAGTGTAGAATAGTGATTGCAAAAGGTTAGGAAGGTAGAGGAAGAGAGAGGATGGAGGGAAGTCAAATAACATGTACCAAAATACAGTTAGATAGGAAGAATAAGTTTTAGTGTTCTATAGCAGAGGTATACCACTACAGACCAATTTCACAGAAGATATTTGCACAGATTGGGGTGGGAGGTTGGCTTTGAGATGATTCAAGTGCATTAGTTTTATTGAGTAAATGCAGATGAAGCTTTACTCACTCACACTAGTCCTAGTCAGTAGCCCTTGTTCTACAGCACTGTAAGATGATTATAGTTTGCAACTATATATACATATATATATATATATATATATACTTTATAAAGAATTAGAAGAAAGGGGGCTAAGCATAAAGAAATGATAAATGTTTATTGATATGAAATGCTAATCACCATGATTTAATTACTAATCATTGCATATATGTATTGAATGTTCACATTACACCCCATAAATATGTGTAATTATTTTATGTCAATGAAAATAAAAAATAAAATAATATTTTTCTACTATTTTTCTACTAAACAGAGATTCTTTGGCCAGTTTCTCACAATGGTAACATATTGAAATCTTGTACAAGATTGTTGTACAAAGTCAGAACTAGACTATTGACATCAACAAAGTCAACATATAGTATATTTCTATCAATACAAAGATTCCTCATGCTGCCTTTCTGCAGCCACACCCACTTTACCCTACTCCTATCCTCAAACACTGGCTAATTTGTTCTCGATTTTTATAAATTTGTCATTCAACAATGTTAAATAAGTGGAATGGTAGGTAAAAGAAAAAGAGAGAGAGACAGATATTTTATAAATGTGTATCATAAAAACATACCATTCATTAAAAATGAACTTGTTAATAAAAAAAGAATTTATATCTCATACATATTTATATATGTTCATGGAAAAATATGAAAGATTTTGAATAAGTCAATACACTTATTAAGTGTTTATGATATTGTCCACCAACATTATACTTTCAGTCAAGTCAGGCTGCAGATTAGAGTCTGGCATTTGTGGGGGTATTTGTGTATTTTTTTTAACTTAGTCAATCTCTAATATAGTAACAAAAGTGCATGGGCATCCACTAATACAAAGTAAATAAGACGGATGAGAAACTATTCTGATCAGAATTGACTTATAGTCCACAACACCCCTTTAGCTATTTCTGCTGTTGACTCATATGATGGATAGCAGCAGACTGGTAGGATTTGGGACCAGACAAGTAGCTGCCTGTGAACTGGAACCTACATCCATCATGCACGTATTAATTGATTCATTAAAATGAGTTACATGTTTTTTCTTCTACTTGCCATGTTTAGACTTGTCATCACTAACTGAAATAAAAATATCTTGTTTTGAAAAGCTGGGTAGAAATTGTCTTAAGCACATGCAAGCGAGTCTCGAAATATTTTTAAGCAAATATTTTTCCTGTTTTTTCATTTATTGAATAAGTAAACTTCAGTATTTCTTCTCTTTCCCCTATATGTAATATTAAATACAAGATTCAAAATCTGGTATAGATTTACATTGTTTTCTATGGCACTCTTTCTAAATAAAACAGGATACTGTGCTTGATACCCTTGAAATTAAGTAATAAACATGTTATTGTCATGTGGAACTCTCTCCTCAGGCAAGAAATACTTTGGTTTTTGGCTGTGTATTATGTGGTTAGCATAGGTTAGACCATCTCAGTGACATACAAGAACAATAAACAGAGTCTTTACTCTCAAATACTGATGATATAAGCATATGAAACGATGACCCAGGTAGAAGAATCGATCAATATATCATGTAGTATGATGAGGGATGAGTTAGGAGATTATGAGCTCACCTTTGCTGAATAAGAGAGTGTGTCTGAGTAGGGTATTCAACGTGAGTAGTCAAAGAAATGAGTGTGAACTAACTATGCTGCTGGAACTCTTAATCTCAGCTGAATTGGTCTATTCCTTCTATTGGATGAAGTCAGTTGTGAAAAAACTTATGTCAAACTGGAAAACCTTTTGCTATGGTCCAAATCAAGAGGTGAACCCCCTAAATTCTTATGTTGGAACCTAATACCCAGTGTGATGGGAAATTCTTTTTGGGAAGAGTTCAAACCAAGAGGGTTCCATTGTCATGAACCGAAGAGATGTAGCTTTAGTATACACACACCATAATAAGAGTACTTTGATATGGAAGGATAGTAGACATGTTCCATTCTATTAGAATTGGAAAAATAAACATGTTTCCCAACTTTCATATTAATTTGGTAACATGTGTTCTGTTAACCTCTAGAAAAGAGACTCCTTAGAAGGGGTTGGATGGATTATTGTTTTCAAAATGGAAATTCAGATTAGAATATCAGAAAAGTAAAATTTAAAAGAAAACAAGATTAAGAACTTCAATATGATTCTGACTCTCCAAAAATCTAGCAAATAGGAAAAAATCTTTTTCCTTTTAAGTAGATTGAATCTGAATATGTATGTAGAACTGGGGTACATTTTGGCTTAAGAAAATTCTTTAAAAGCAGAAATCATTATAGGAGAATATGAACAGTACTGAGGATATATTTGTTAAAATTCAATCAGAAAAAATAAATTGAAGCAATTATAATGGAGACTAAACAGCACCTAACATGTTAAAATAGACTAACTTAAGGTTATTTTAATAATTATCTTCATTTCAATGATTATTATAAGGTAATTATTATAAGGACAAAGCTAATTAGCTGTGCTAGATATTTAGTCAGAATTGGACTGAAGCAAATTCCACATAAAAATAAAATTTATTAGGCTTAAGGAAGAACTACTTGGCTTCAATGAAGTGGCAAGAGTAGGTAAAGACAACTGTGAGAAGACATTACCCAATCATTTCTAAAGTTGCCTTTGATTTCCACATGGGTTGAGCACCATTAAACTCCTTTCAACATTAACTCAACTGAAATATTTTTAAAGATAAGCTCAGTTATTGCAGTTATTGAAACTATTTTGGAGCTGTATTAGTCAAATGGTATGTTGCTGTAGCATAGGAACTAACCAAGGCAAATTTATACAGGAAAAGATATTTATTGGGAGTTCACAGTTAGAGGATCAGTCCATAATGGTGGCAGGCAGGTATGATGGAAGTCAGACTTGTGGCAAACAACCTCATGGCCTGGCAGACCAGGTAGAGAGAGGGCTTACAGGAAGCAGGAGTTAGAGTGAAAATCTCCAAATGCCAGCTCATTTCTGCCAAGGTAGACCCTGCCTCTCAAAGATCCATAACTTCCCAGGACAGCATCACTATCTGGGGGCCCAGCTTTTAAACACATGAACTTTGGGGGACATTTAGATCCAAATCATATCAGAAACCAAGAGCTGATACCTATTGCTATAATGAAATCTGAAATACTAAGAAGATTTTGATAAGATGTTCATTTTAAACATCATATTTAGGACTAACAACAATCTTTGGGTTTAAAGAATTTAAATTATTCCAAGGACATGACAGCAAAATGTTCATCACGAATGTGTATGCTTTTCTTTCCAGAGGCACTTATCTATCTTGTTTAAGGTTGTTATGGAAAGATACATCCTCTACTGCAGATGGGATAAGGCTCCCATAGGTTATGAAAATGAAATCATTACATTTTAATAGGGAAAAGCATTGCAATTTTTATTTCTTTGGTAATATCTTGTAGACACTTTGCACTAATCCTTAACTATACTTACAACATTCTTATAAGGAAAAATATGTACCTAAAATACAATTTCAAGTTACTCTTTACAAGTGGAAAAGCATTGTCTATTAAAGGAAAATATAGTTTAAAAAGTAGTGAGCATCCTTATTATAAGCATAAGTATGATTCCTGGGGCTTGAATAACTTACTGTATACTTAGGTAAAGACATTCTCTTGTATGTCTTGGGCCTACATATCCATTAATCTACCTTCCAATATGTCTACTTGTCAATTCATTTATCATTTCTACATGATAAAAAGTCCCAAATAAGATATTCAGATAGTAGTATGTGAGTTAAGATAGCATGAAAATTGTTGGGATCTAAGAGAGTAAATCTGTTACTTCAAAGGTTTCAGGACAGAGGAAATATTTGATCTTGGGTCATAAACTTTGAATAAGAGATGAAATAAACATATACTAGCTACTTGGATGCCTAAGATTTTGAATTCTTGCCTTAGCTATTTTATTTAGTTGTGTGTTCTTACATAAGCCACTTAAACTTTCTAAATTTCACCTTCTTTATTTGTAAAATGTGAACATTTGCAATTTATATTTCTTGAACACCAATGGCCATAGAAACCCTACAAAGTGAATACTATTTAGTTATAGTTTAAATGTTAGAATATGGAGGTTTACAAAGACGAAGCAGTTCTCCAGATTTACATATAGCATATAGATGCAAAGTCAGTCCTTATTAGTTTCAACTCTTGTTTCTTTTCCTACTACATTATTTGTTTTTTTCTACCACATTATTTGTTTTTTACCCTGAGACTATTCTGAGGATTAAATAAAATGAAGCATAAAATATTACAGAAACGAGATGTCTTTATGTATGTATTACTATGAAAATGACTATGGTGAGGTTTATTTTGTAATGACTATGGGGACATTCCAAGCAGTGTAAATCAAATTGTACAGACCTAACTTAGCTTATTATATGCTCATTAAAATCATGATGGTTAGCCAATAAAAATTTCAATAATAGAACTATCTTTAATTTTACTTTTGTCATGAATTTTATTATTTAGCAACTTCTTAATTGTCAACTTATTGCAAACATGCTATGCTTTGAAGAATTTCTAGAAATATTCCTCTAGTTACTCATTAACTTTCATGTATCTCCTTGAAAAACTCTTTCGTGTAAATCCTGACTCACACTCCAGAATGGTTTAGAGTTATTATTTTTTTCAGCTAATGAAACTCCAAAATAATTTTAAAAGATGTCATAGGCCTTGAGTTCTGCAGAGGCTGGTATATGTCTGAATGTAGACCAGGCTTGCTAATAGCACAATGTTTACCTATTGCCAAATCTCAAATCAATCACTAACGAGTCCAAAAAGAAGGCCAGTTATAAACATTTCTAAAAGGTATAGGTTGCTAGCATTTGTTTTTGATAAAGATATTAATAATTTTAATTTTAATTCCTGTTAGGGCTTGGGAGAAAAATACTGATTTATTATTCTGTGGTATTGTATATGTTATTCTTGAATATGAAATGTCTCCACTTGGTGTATGATTTCAAAAATATCAGAAATGAAATTTTCACTTTTCAATGAGTTTTCAAGTTTCTTTTAGGGGGAAGAGTTAATTTTGACCTTTCAACTGTAAATGAGTAAAATAATTGCTAACAGTGGCCCTTCATCACTGGCTTAAATACACCATTGCCTTTTGTACATGGAGGTTACATTTCTGGGAAAAAAATCTTTAGTGATGTCATCTTAAGGTGGGAAAGGCCTTTTGTTACTGTGTATGAACTCCATTAACGGTCTAGTCATGGTGAATTGGTAAAAGAAGGAATGATGTTTATGTCTAAGCTCAGGTCTTCTTAATCAATTGTTGATATAGGAATGATGAGACAAACCTAGGAACTACAAAGTTGGAGAACTGATTGATTGATTAACCTCGGGTTTCATACCTGGTCTACAGTTGACCTTCACATGAATTATGAGAGATATATACTGCATTCTCAGAAATGAATTTGATTCCTTAAAAGCAGTGACCTAAAGATAATTTTATCTATGCATTCCTTTTAAAATTTACTCTTTAATAAGTTTACCTTTGGGTAAAGCAAACAGATCGCTTAGGCAGCTCCTTTCCTAGGATTTGACTCACAATGCAGATTAATGGGTGTTCTATATATTTTTCAGTAAAACAAACATGTATAACATTTACACAGTAGAATTATACTTCTGTCATTGTATAATTCAGAAAAACAATTGCTTTAAAATGGTGAAGCATTGCTATCCTCAAGGTAATTTGAAAAATTGCATTAAGATCACTTTTATTCTTTTTAACCCTATGGGCTTACGTGATAACTGGAGCAGAAAACTGGTCTGTTTAAGGAAGACAGATCATAAAAATTGCCTTTTCTAGAGAGATGCTTGTCCTTTTCACATTTTCTCATAAACCATGTATCAAATCCATTTCTGAGGAGAGACAGTACATGAATTTCATAGTTAGAACTTATACAAAATAAGGAAGCTGCAATAGTGCCAATGTTCTGGCTTATCTCCTCCTTGAAGTATATCTCTCTTTGTCTCTTTCTGTCTCTCCTTTTAAAGATCATGTTGTGTTTTTGTTAGGTGCCATCTAGTCGTGTCCAACTCATAGAGACCCTCCTAGGGTCTCAATGGCTGATTGTTTTGAGATTGTTTGGGAGTGAGCTGTCACATGGTTTTCTTATTTTTGCTGCTGAGGATTGAACTCAGGGCCTCAGAGAGGGCAGAGTGGCACTCTACCAACTGAGCTAAACCCTGGCTCCTTCAAAGACTATAGATTATAAATAAAATTAGAAGCAATAGTGAAATAAGCCAGATTGTTTTCAGTTTTTTTCCAATGAAAATCATATTAGAGACTAGCTGTATTCTTCCAAAAGGTGAACAAATGGAGTTTAATATTTACTGGTTAACAAATTCTTTTCTCCTGTGACTTTTAGAAAGATAGTTTTACAATTCATAGAACTGTTGTTGCTGTTGTTAGGTGCTGTCGAATCGTGTCCAACTCATAGCGACCCTCATAGGGTTTTCAATTGCAGATTGTTTTGGGATTGCCTTGGGAGTGGGTTGCCACGTCCTTCTCCCATTATTGCGGTGCTGGGAATCGAACTCGGGACCTCAGAGCCTGCAGAGCAGTGCTCTATCAACTGAGCTAAATCTCAGCCCATTCATAGAATTAGGTATTATTTATTATCCTATTGAGGTTACATATGATTTAAAGTTATTCAAGGCCAATTCAGGGCTTCAAACTCGTGAAAAAAAATGGGTTTAGGCTCAGATTTGGGTTCAGTTTGGGTTCAGCATTAAAATTTTAATCCTATATGTAGATAGGCGAATAAATTTTTTTTTCAGTTTCTAAATGGCTACTGATACAAAAGAAATTAAAAGCTGAACCCAAACCCAATGTTTCATTGAGTTAGGGTTCAAGTTTACGTTCAAGTTTGGGTTCAGAAACATTTGTAAAAATGTTTGAACTAGAACAGGTTCAGGGTTCAGATTTGGGTTTCATTTGAAGCCCTGCTATCTCCACATAAGATTTAAACCCAAACCTTTAAATTTTAATATATTGATCCCATATCCAAAAGGGAACTCATATTTTTGCAGGTTTGAAGCTCTGCGCTTTTCTCTCCCTCTCTCCCTTCCTTTCTCTCTTTCTTCCTCCTTCATTCCTTCCCTCCCTTTCTTTCTCATTCTTTTCTTTCTCCTCCCTCCCTCCCTCTCTTTCCCTCCCTCCCTCCCTCCCTCTCTCTCTCTCTTTATTTCTTTCTTTTCTTTCTTTCTTTCCTTCTCTTTCTTTTTTTTCCTTCCTGAAGATTAAACCCAGAGCCTTATGTTTGGTTGGCAAGTGCTCTACCACTGAGGTACATCCCTAGGCCTTATTTAAAGTATTCCAAAACATTGTTAAACTATTGAACATTTGCAGAGTGTATCACAAGTGTACATTTTTTACCCTTCTGTCTTCAATTATTTTCTTTATTAAACCTGTTCATAATTTACCTACTCTAATGAAACTCTAATTCATAAATCTCTGGCCCTGGGTATTTATGGTGTTTAACAACTCACTTAAGGGATGGTGGGCTTACACTCTGCCATATTTTGGATAATCCTTCTATCCCCTTAATATGGAAACTGAATTCTTGAGTTGGGGAGGGAATACACTCAAGTTAAAAGTCAAACCTTTGTCAGGATTTCATATAAATTTTCTCTTCCAACTGCTCTTGAGACACAAAGACATTTTTGATTAAGTTTTTTAATTTTCAGCAAATAAATTCATCGTAGGGCAATTTATAATGTTATTTCTTCTTCAGGTGACTGAACTTTGGGACACAGCTGCGCCATTGTTCTGGCCAACATAGTTGTGTGAAAAGCTGGAGAAAACATTTGCAGATGAGTACATTTTTGGGAAACTGTGTTGCACGCAAGTATAAATAAGCTTTCTATGCATGACTCACTGCCATATCTTTGCAGACAGACCGAGGAGAGGAAATAAAAACTCTGCCTTTTGGTAATTCTTTTCTTATAGAACAACTTGCTAATACACAGAAAGGCATTTCAAGTTTTGATTTAAATGGGAATGGGTTGAATCAAATGAATAATTGGAGTTCCATGTTCATCTATTAACAAGTGTAAACTATTTGATACTTTACAAAATGGTTCCTAACATTTAAGTTGATGAATCCAAGGCTACTAATCTGTCAGGTAGATAAGTGCTATTACGTTAAATTGACTAGTGCATAAACTGAGATTCTGAAGGTTTAAGATTTGATTGGCAGACACATTGATCATGATGCTGGTCAAAGATAATGAATCAATCAACTCTATCTGAGGAAATCATGTCAATGTCTCGGTTATTGTGGAAATGAAAGAGGGCTTTCTTTATAGTTATAATTTAATTCTCACATAGGCATTTACTCATGCCCTTTACTGACATATTCTGAAAATTCTAAAAAGGTTCACTTTTTTCCCTGAATCTCCATAATCTCTCCACTATTTCCAAAATATGGCAGAATTCAGTCAAATGTGTCCTTTCTTCAACAATGTAGTTACTAGGTGACTCTCGTGACTAAAGTCTGCAGATTTAGTGTTTTTAACTCTAATTCCTCATTTGTATAAATTCATATATATGCAACACTATATCAAAGGACATGAAAAAATATTCAAGACTGAAGATTCACTAGTTTAAGGCAGTATTTACTTCATGCTATTTACAAAATTGCATAATATCTGGTAATTATTGAATAATCTACATAATTAAATGCAGAGTAATTTAAAAAGAAAAGTCAACATAAAACATACATTTCCTACAGGCACATCTCTAAAATGTGTTGAAGCTCATACACTGGAAGGGCAATACTCTGCATCTACTGTGGGAAATATCCTTTCTTTTCTCTTTAATCTGGATAGCACAGTTTAAAGAGATACCAATCCAGATCACATTCTCTCTTTGAAAAGAGGTAGGTGAGGCTCTTGATCACTTCCACATTTCAAAGCACTGCATTTGTAGAAAAGGGTAAGGAGGAGGCTCTCTACCTAGGAGGAAGTATAGGTAAACTGGGCTATGTGTGCAATATCTACTTAGTTTTCAAATCATCATTTTCTGTACAGAACAGTTTCATTTGGTCATCAAAAAAGGTCTTCAAATTCTTACCCTGGGATTCTTTCCCCAGGTTGACTGTGTTGAAACTTGCAGGTGTATAGCTCTGCAAAGCTTGTCCTCTCTCTTCTCTGTTTCTCCATTCTTGTTATTTGAGCCACCAATTTGAAATGCACCATTACCACCAAATAACTATTTAGTAGTATACAATCACACAATTGTGTGAAGAGACAAATATAATGAAAGACACTGGAGAAATGGGATCCTTTATTCAGGGAATCTCTACACACTGAAATGATGGAAGGTTCTGTAGCTTTTGTAACAGAGTATCCTCTCAACAATTACTTTCAACTAATGGTATGCTAAACTGGACAGGAAATCAAGTCTTGGAATGAATAGAGCCATTGGTCCAAGTGACAGAGAACCCAACACAGTTTTAACATTACCTCAAAAGAGCCAATGTTCTCATTACATAATTATAGGCCAACTAAATTAAAGAATATGGATACCCTCCCTGATTTTGTATTATTGCCTTTTAATTTATTGTTAGTAATGGCATATCTTATTGCTAATAAAGTAAGTAAAGTTAGACATGTAGTATTCCTCTTTTCCATTCTAACGTTCTTCTCTTTGTTTCCTGCCTCACGTTTTAAGCAAACATAAAACTTAAAAGTAAACATAAAATATTGCCATTGCTGTAGAGAATGTATTTTAAAAATCTGAACTATTCCCTCTGCATGTTTATAGAAATATTTAGGTAAACCTTACAAAGGGATTCAGGAAAATGTTAATATTAGATAATGGAAGTTAAGAAGTTGAGGAATTCATATCTATAATATTATTTTTTATCTAATCAGGGTTTAAGTGCATTTGGCTTTCAGAAATATTTTTAAAAATATATAGTCAGTTGAGATCATTCTTCCTTTATTCCAGAGCAATAGCTGGGACCTTCTGGCTTCCTTGCCTCCAGAGTATGCATTGCTGTTTTTGTGAAATTAACTAGAATTTTTAAATTGTGCAACCCAGAGGACCTTCATGACATTTTTCTAATAAATTTTGGATGGTCCAATTTGACAAGTCAAGAGAAATAATCATTCCTGGAAAAATGTGTCTTGAATCACAATTCATTATATACCTGAAAAGCAATTCCTTCAAGTGTATGTTGAAAGGTTTTAAGGAATTCTCATGAATTATTTTGAGGCATGCTCTTTTTATTATTTCCCTTTACTATTTCCCCAGTCACTTGCTCCCTCCTATAGGGAAGGAATTAACTCAAGAGCAGATACATGAGTTGAGGTATGCACTAGACTGAAGAATAGAGATGGCATAAAAATCTAAGAGAGAAAGTGACAATCAAGTTATTAAGCAATGAGAGGTTCCATAGATTCTAACTGGAAGAATTTAATAATATAAATATAATTATCTAAACCCTTACAAAACTCCTACATGCCTATCAATAAAATAAATAATGAAATTTTATATATCCACTAGTATAGTGTCATTAAGCTATTTTAAAGCGGAGAGTGAGTTCCATGTGCCCAAAGGAATACTCATATGTATCACAAAAAAATTAATATATTTCATAAACAATGGTTCATTTAAAAAATACTAAGTATACATGTTTGAACATATTTACACAATTTTGGGGAAAAGGTTTAGAAGGATAAAAACACACTTTTAATCCTTCTCTTTCACTGTCTGTGCTGAGCCAGAGTTTCAGTAGTTTGAAAGTCACTTTTGGAAAGAGATTTTAAAACTCAAAAGTGAAAATATTTTCTCAAACATTTACATGAAAATGTTTTCTTAAGTGAATACATCCTTTCTTCAGGGACTCAAGTAAATTTGATGGGCAAGTTTCTTAACTTCCTTCCGTCTGTTTCTTCATCCCCTCAGTAGAATAAAACTACCTGACACTGACGGCTAATCTAACAATTAGGACTATTACCTAGGACTTTTAGCCAATATGCTAGAGTAAATTCATTTTTTGGTGAACCTGTTGTTACTTAAACACCTATTAAATACAGTTAAATTTAAAAAGAAAACGCAGCAAATATGATACCCTGATGTCTGATGAATTGAAATCTTTCCCTGGATTAGAGATGGAACTTTTATATAAAGTAATAAGAGAGCCTTGGGTTTACCAAAAGGGCACTTAGTATTCTGGTGTACTGTAGTATTTACAAGTATAATATCCATGGAAAGATGAAAATGAATAGTAATTGGTGGTAGAAAGAAGACAGCAGCTAGTTTGAATTAAAAGATAGGTGCTGAGGTTTAGCGCAGTTGGTAGAGTGCTTGCTCCATGTGCTCTGAGGCCCTGAGTTTAATCCCCAGCACTGCAAAAATTGGGAGAAAGACCCAGCAGCCCACTCCCCAAACAATCAGCCATTGAAAACCCTATGGAGAGTAGAGAAGCATGGTCCAGGACACCTAACAGCACAGCAGCAGCTGAGGTAGAATCCTTGTTTAAAGGAGGCTGAAAATTACTGCCACCAAAGTATGCAGATCATGGGGCTGTCGGCCTACAAAAACAGAAAGCAATATCCTTACAACACACACTGAATCTTCTTACCTGATTAGAATAAAAGTAAATTTGAAATAATAATTAAAAGACAAAGAAAATTTTATATACTTGGCAGCTAAGCAATCCATTACTATGAAGGTCATGAGTTAAAAGGAATTTGACAAATGCCTAATGGAATTTTTAAAATATTTTTATCTGAAAATGGACACATAACACAATTTATTGGATGAAAAGTGAAAGCTATGCTTAGAAATAGGTAGCCTGTAAAAGATTAAAATACATTAAAAATAAATGCCCAATTAGCAAAATTCACTTGATTAAATATAAAGAAAGTAAACTGTAAGAAATAAAAATATAAGATAAGAAATGAATGAAGTATAACATAAAAAATTTAGAATGTATTAACTAAAATAAAAACTTTTCAAATTAAATGTAATAGATACGCAGGTGGGTACTGCCAACCTCCCAGAATTTATTGGGGGGTTGTATTTACTTATTTTTTTGTTGTATTTATTTTTTGTTGTATTTATTGTTACAACAATAAATTTTGGGGGGTTGTATTTATTTTTACATCTTCAAACATCTGCCACATTGAAAGTCCTCTCCATTTGATGGAATACACGTATTGGGACATTTTTCCCATTGCTTAAAACAAGTTTTAAACGCATCAATTTTAATGCTTTTTAGTGCTTCTGATGCTTTTTTTTTTTTTTTTTTTTTTTGGCTGTACTGGTGTTTGAACCCAGGGCCTCATGCTTGCATGCTATGCAAGTGCTGGACCACTGAGCTGCACCCCCAGCGCCTCCCCTTTTTTTTCTTTACTTTTTGAGACAGGGTCCCTCTAAATTTCACAGACTTCCTCTGGTCTCGAACTTGCGAACCTCCTGGCTCCGCCTCCCAAACCGCTGGGATTACAGGCCTGTGCCACCACGCCCAAATTTTCTGACGCTTTTTGTTTCACCTCCTCAACATGAGCAAAATGTTTTCCTTTGAAGACTTTTTTTCATCTGGGGAAACAAAAAAAAGTTGCAAAGGGCAAGATCAGGTGAACAGGGAGGGTAGAGGGCAAGTGTCATATGGATTTTGGTGAAAAAATGCTGAGTCTCAGCAGGGTGTGGGCAGGTGCGCTGTCATGGTGAAAGGACCAGTCACCTGTTTGTCGCAATGCCAGATAGTTCTTCTGCAAATCCTGATGCGATCTTCTCAAAACTTCCAGATAAAACTGCAGTTGACAATTTGACCTGGAGAAACAAATTCTGAGTCCACAATCCCTCTCACATTAAAGAAACAGATGCTTATCGTTTTCACATTCATTTCCAGGTTTTTTGGGGTCCCCTTGTATACTACATTCATTAATAAGAAAACTCAAAATCCCAAGTTGAACACTCCAATGGGAATATTGTATAATTCTAATTCAAATACTACCAGAATGTTTGATGACATTTAATGAATTGAATGAAATTCATATGATAAATGACAAGGGCAATCTAAAATGTAGAAAAGGAGGACAAAAATTAAGGGTGACTTACTGTCTTGAATATCAAGATTTGCAAATATATTGCAATAAATAAAGTGATATGGTGTTAGAATAGGGATAAGCAAACTAACATAAACACCTAGAAAGAAACCCAAATATGTTCAGGAAATCCATATGCAATAGAAGTTGAATCATCAATATATTGTTGTTGTTGTTGTTGTTGTTGTTAGGTGCCGTCAAGTCGGTATCCGACTCATAGCGACCCTCATAGGGTTTTCAATGGCTGAGTGCTTCGGGATTGCCTTGGGAGTGGATTGCCAGGCCCTTCTCCCATTATCAATATATTATTGATCAATATTTATGCTCTTGTTTGTTCTGAGGGTCCATTAATGAGTTAAGAAAACATATAGCATATTACATAGGCTACTGTCCTAAAATTTGGAAAGATCTGACTGATCTAAGTTCCTCTGGACAAAGAAGAAACTTTTTGGAGTGTGAATTTCATTTCCAATCTCTTGTCACCCTAGTTCTTATTTGTAAACATTACCATGTAAAAGAATAAGTATGTCAAATTGAATACTCATTCTCTTCCTTTTGTTCATCATTGAAATCAGAGGTCAAGTTAGAAAAGTTGAGTAGAAATACCAATAACAGCTGAGTACCATGACGCATGCCTGTAATCCCAGCTATTCAGGAGGCTGAGGCAGGAGGACACAGGTTAGAGGCCAGAGAAGTCTGGGCAACTTAGTAAGACACCATCTCAAAATAGAAAATAAAAAATACAAAGGGGGCCAAGGGTGCAACTCAGTGGTAATGGTACATGTCTAATATGCATAAGGCCCTGGGTTCAACAGCCCCCTTGTACTCTCTCCTCAGAAAAGGCTGATGAGTAAGTACCTTTATCATTTAATTGGATATTGAATTGGAGTTTTAATTGGAGATTCTAGGATATTCCAGAAGTTATGACATTGAGAAAAGCAACAGCATAGCTAATACATGTATTCCCAACTCCTTGTTGATTCTCCCAAGCATTCGCTTATATGACTGATAAACTGACAGCATATTTACTGTGATTAGAAATTAATCTAGAATTGCTTTCAACACTGAAGTATAAGAAAACTTTCTTCTGAAGCTAAATCATGTTTAATTAGTGGTCAATTAAGATCTAGTCTATGGGATTCGATGTGCAGGGGATTTTATATATTACTGCACTAGCAGGTTGCCCTTGCTTAAACTAGAGCTTACATTTTCAAGGGACTTTTTTAAAAACACCTTAAGAGTGCAGTGTGGTGGCTAAGTTGTTTCTTAGTATGGCTACAGAAAGAAAGGGAATCCTTCAGTACTAAGTGAATCCCAAGACTGTTAAGCCTGGGAACTGATGGATTAGATCATTAGGTAAAATGCCTCCATAAGTAAGATTTGCCAAGTTTCTAATGTTACTAATCTTTAGCATACCGTAAAAATTGCTGTGGATTTACATGGAGCAATTATTTTGAGTACAAGGAAGAAAACCTCATTACTCAGAGTTATTACTAATAATCACCATCATTAACATTACTGGCAAGAGGGCAGTTATATGGCAAGTTATACTAGGTTAGTACCAGAGACAGAAAACAGAAAAAGCCTCCCCTGAGGGCCTGTAGTCAGTGTACAATTTGCATAGGCAGTCTGCAGTAATGAGCTGTCTGTGAGGAACGTCTGGAGCTCTCGCTTCACTCTTCAAAGAAGAGAATTCCCCATGAATTTTACAGTTGCTGTCTTTACGCACCTCTGAAGTTTCAGCTAAGTGTAAATGCAAATGCTGCCTTTATTGTTGAGGTTTTTAAAGTTAGTGCAATTTCATCCTCAAATTGATATGGGAAAACTTTGCAAGCCATTTAAGGGAAGTGCATTGTGCAGAGAGAAAGTATAAAGCAAGAGTTAGCTTTGCTTACAAATGCACCAACCAGACCATTTTCCAGAAAACTGTACTGTAGGTATATCTCATTGTTTATGAGCACATTCATGCAAAATCATGGTTTTTTTCATTTTTTTAAGAAAACCCAATAGCCAAAAAGATAGTACTTGAATCACAGTTGAACTGAAGAATGAATTGTATGGTGAATTGACAGGACAATTTAATACAACTTCTGTCTTTTTCCTGCCTGCTCTCAGCAGACAATACATTAATTCAAACTATCAAGAAAGGTATATTTTTCTGTGACCCCAACTGTAAGTTTCACTGATTAAGATGTGATAGGGTAGTTTAACATTGTGAAGAAATTTCTGGTTTTCTTATTTAAACTCTATTTTCAACCTTGAAGGCTTTTATACATTGCCTGGGACCTGGGACTGACATGCCGCAGGACTTTAGTTTTGACATCTCAGCCTATACATGATCAGATGAAAGAAAAGAAATGTACTAAACATAAAGATGTTAAATTGAGATTAAAACCACCAAAGGATCGCATGTACTCTGAGTGTGATAACTATCAGTGTAAGAATCCCAAGAAAAGAAATGCGTACGTCAGAAAGATGGGTTTGATAAAATATAAATATGAAGTAAAACCAATTTGTGGGTTAATTTCAAAGAGTTGTTCTGTGAGCTGAGAGTTATCTAAAATCTCTTACTTATTTGGTAATACATTTAGAAACACGGATGACATAAAGTTTCTTAATAAAAATGTATGTAAGCAGGGCTTTTTGAAAAGAATATATTTATTTATTTTGCTAAGGAACTGAGATACTTATGCTCTCTTCAGTTTAGGCTGGCATTCCTCGACAACTAGTTAGATAACTTTACCTATAAAATATGTCTGCTGCTGCGTCAGAACTCCTTTTTAGAAAGGCTTTTAAATGATTCTATTTAGCTCAGTTGGTAGAGCGCTGCAACGCAGTCTCTGAGGTCCCGAGTCCCATTCCCAGCACCGCAAAAATGGGAGAAGAACCTGGCAATCCACTCCCAAGGCAATCCTGAAATGGTCAGCCATTGAAAACCCTATGAGGATCACTATGGATACTGACTCGACAGCACCTAACAACAGCAGCAACAAGTGTAAGATATGAGATGAGAAATATTCCCTATTTTTCCTACTTTGATGAAATGCTCACAGATAAAATACTCATTGGCTTTTTTTGCACTTAAAGACTTACTAATTAATGATTATCAACTAATGTTGTTGTTAGGTGCTGTGGAGTTGGTGATCGTCTCATAGTGACCCTATATAATGTACAACAGGTGAAATAATATTTTCAGTGCTTCTCTGCTTTTCATAGGGTTTTCAAAGTCTGATTGTTTTTGAGAGTGGCTTGCCGGGTCCTTCTCCCAAGCTTATAGTACCTAGTGTTCCCAGGTGGCCTCCCATCCAATTACTAACCAGGTCCTACCCTGCTTAGCTTCTGAAATCTGACAAGATCGGATGCCAGAATGGTATGGTTGCAGGCATCACTTAAATTATTACCTAATCATTAATTATTTATCAGAAATTATTAATATTAATAACCTGTAATTAATATCAATAATAGTAATAGTTCATAGAATTTAGAAATTATTTATATTATTTTAAAATACTCATTTAGATTTTCAAAAGGAGATGTAATAGAGCATAATATTTTATAAGCTACATTGTTAAGAGATCTAATTGAATTCCAGGTTTATAATCTTAGTAGCAAACAAAACAAAACAAAACAAAATAAAACTGGCTTAATGATAGAATTAATCTCATAATTTTGGTTAAAGGGCAAGATGAGATCATGCATGGAGGTACTTAACATAATAAATGACTATTTCCAGTAAACATTAGTCTCAAGAGAATGTGTTAAGACTTACCTGGTGATAGGTGTGCCCGTAGCTTCTTTACTCTTGGACTGGCCACCTGGAGACCCTGGATAATCTTTTGCCCCGTGTTGCTTATTATTTACTTCAAATATGATGATTTTTGTATTTGCATCTTCATATGAAAGCAATGGAAAGTTAGTGACTTAAGAACCACGCATGATAAGCTTCCATGTTGAAAAGTTGAGTTAGAAAATGGGCAGAGAAACTTCCAGTACTTGAGAATAATGACTCTACAGAGATAAACGTTTATTGTGAACTCTCAGGTATGTTGGTTTCCTTTGCTGCACTATAAGTCACTCTCTCATTTTCTATCTTAATATTCACATTTATCTATCTATCTATCTATCTATCTATCTATCTATCTATCTATCTATCTATCTATTTAGCAGTGCTGGGGCTGAACCCAGGGCCTCATGCTTGCGTACTTTGCAAGTGCTGGACCACTGAGCTGCATGCCCAGCCCACTTTTTTTTTTTTTTTTTTTTTTTTACTTTTTGAGACAGGGTCTTGCTAAATTATGCAGACTGCCTTTGATCTCGAACTTGCAATCCTCCTGCCTCTGCCTCCTGAGTCACTGGGATTACAGGCATGTGCCACCATGCCCAACAATATTCATTTCTTAGTGAATGTGATGAAAATAGGGGTTTCAATGAACACCCTTACTTGGGGTAAATCTCAGTTCTCTGCTCCTCTTAAATCTTGAAAAAGAGAAGCAGTCTGAGGTTTGTGATGTTTTGGATGGGAAAGTGAAAATATTATCCAGCCTAATTTCTTATTAGATCTATGTAATTTTCTTATCAATAATCTTGGAAATGCTATGAAATATTTTCTTCTAATATTTCTAATATTTCCAAAATTTTACTAAAGTGTTTGAACCTGGGCATGTTTGGGAAAGAGCCAAATGTCTGGGTTCTAATGATCTGCTGTGCAGTTCACGCAAAGGACATTGTCCAGACTCTGACACTTTAGGGAAGGGAGAATAAAATAGTGACAAAATTAATTTATAATAAGAAAATTTATAACTTTTGTTAAGACAGACTCCTTTTTTTTTTTTTTAAACCGGTACCAATGGCAGGCATGTCCAAACCATGGCCTAGTGGCTGCATGTAGCCCAGCAGCCCATGACAGCTATCCAAAATCTTTTAACATCTTGTGTTTTTTAGCATTTATTTTCTTGGTAACTCCACCAAGAAGTGCACTAACTATATTATATAATCTATGTGCAGCCTGAGAAAATCCCCTTTTACTCATTGTAATCAAAAAGTTGGACATCTGTTGCCTAGGGTACATACATTACTAAAGGTTAAGGAAAAAATTATGAGAAAGAAAAGTCTGAAAATCTAGGAATTGTATCCATTATCGTTTTTCTTCTACTAGTTTGGAGATGCTGTTATCATTTAGCAGATTATCTCAGTCCATTGGGAAGAACACAGATGTTCCTTTGAAACAAGGAAGTCCGAAAATAGGAAATCTATTAGATGATATGGATCACAAAACCAAATGCCAAGTTTATTTTTTATGAAAATGATGTCAGAGTTTGAAAAGTGAATCATTAACATAATTTTTGCTATTAATATTGTTTCAATTGGTGGGCTTCTCCATAGTCTTGATAATCTCTTTCTTCAAGCCCCATGTATTGTTCTGCTTTGACTTTTGAGTCTTTTTTTAGTCAAATAAATATACAAAAATAATTCATTAAACTTTTATTGTTTTCTTTTCTTTCAGGGATTGAGCCCAGATTCTTGTACCTGCTAAGCATGCATTCTACCACTAAGATTTATCCCCACACCTTATAACTGAACATTTTCATCGGAATGGTATCTTAAACCCAGCTGTCACTTCTCTGGGGCTATAAATAGTATGTTTCTAAAGGACAGAGGAACTTGTTTACTTGAGGATATTTTACTCATCTTAGGTTTTCATCAGGTATGAAGTGTATTGTTGCCAAAGACACAAAGTCAGATGTAAATTTATAAATTGAGATTGCCAAAGTGTGATCAGTTTCAGTTAGGCAGAAGCATAATTCAGCAAGCTTAAATGCTAGAAAGTAAAAGAATTTTCACAGTTTCATCCCCTGTCACTCAAAGAAAATTTCGTATGTACTCACTGCAGGGTAGATTGTGTTATCTGTTTCCTCTGTCCAACTTGCATTTAGATTCAGAGGCAGAGACTCTTCTCTTCATGTGGTCTGTGGTAATATTTGAGCTATCATCTTGCTTTGACATTTTTTACATATATAATATAAACTACTTAAAGACAATTAAAGCATTTTTAAAATGGGAATGAGAAATTGTCAGGCACCCACTTAGGATGAGTATGTATTGATAAGAAGACATTTCCAATGGCCATGAGCAATCTTCCCATTTGCCCAAAGCGGCAACAAATTCTTTTCTCATGATTCTTGTCTTCTAAACTTTCAGTTTTTTACTTCATTGACTCTCAAATTTTGTTAAATTTCACTACTTCTAGAAAAATTCCTAAATGCCTAGTCATAGCATAGCAACCTCCATAATTATTTTTTACCTTTCTATCTTACCATTTGATTACTTTATAAAGATATCATCTCATTTACAGATTGAGAAAACTGTAGACCCTGTGCTCTTGCCTTACGGTTCTTGAAGTTCCATGTTGCTGTTAGGTGCTGTTGAGTCAGGTCTGACTCATAGCAACCCTCATAGGGTTTTCAATGCCTGATTGTTTCGGGATTGCTTCAGGAGTGGATTGCCAGAGCCTTCTCCTGTTTTTGTGGTGCTGGGGATCAGACCAGGCTCTTCAGATAGTGCAGAGCAGCACTCTACCAATTTAGCTAAACCCCAGCCCTGAAGTTCCATAGAAGTCCTTAAATCACCTTGGATTAATTTCTAGTTTGTGATATTCTTTGCTGTCCACATTTGCAATTGTACAAATATTCATGGACATTTCTGAAAGATTTCAGGAAGAAAAAGGTGGGGAAGTAAAATTGGGTGTTTGCTTCCTCATCAATTCCTTTGGTTAAGATCAAGTAAACTTAAGCTTAATATGAACAATGCCATGCCCTGAATATATGGTACTTACTTCAAATTTTTGTCCTGTAGTTGAAACTGACATGAACTTTACTTTCTCATTAGGAGATTATTTAACATTGTTTATCTTGTATCTAGAGTTGTTAAAATAATGTCACTTGGTGATTAAATTATGCAATAACCCAAGAATTAAGGGTCTAATAGTTTTTTTAAGTGATGATGGATGCTTCATTATTTTTTACGTGCTTAATATATGCTAGTTTATAGTATTCTATCTAAACGATTCATGTTCTTAAACTGGAAGTTATATAATGGACTTCTAAGCAATTTTTATTTGCCCATTAATATCCTAAGCTAAGAGCTTCTGTAACATCCTGCCTATTTCATCACAGAAAAGTTATTTAACTTGCTAGAAGCTAAGTTCCTACATCTACAAAAATGAAGATACTGATAGAGACTTTATCTTTTGGCGACTCATAAAGTGGGTGGCCATTGTAAATTCTCAGTAGATGAAAAGCAGTCATAGGCAACAGAGTATTTTAGAATTCAAATATATTTTTGTGTTGCTAAAGAAGATGAAGAGACTTAACATTGGGAAAAACAAGGAAAGTGGTGGAAATTGTCAGTTTTTAGCATACTAATATGCTCATGCTTTTGGTGTTTCTTTGGCTGCTTTGGAGGAGCACCTCCAATTCATATTTCAAATCTTTCCCCCTCCCCATGCTCTCTCTTACCTCATTATCTATGTTTGGATGAGGGTACATGGACTTGGGTTAGTGGAGGATGCATATTAGGAGCCAAATCAGATTGAACATGGTTTCAAAAGGGATGTGCAGTGATTTCATTTTGAAAAGATGTGGTAAGAGAAGCAGAATTGAGCACATATGCAGGTCAAGATGATGGAGATAGGGGTAGTGAATGAGGCATAGACAATGAGATATAACTTATAAGCTTGGTTATCAATAGTGTGTTTCAGTATTTTTCCCCACATTGTGGATAAGGACCCATGGGTAACTAAATCAATTTGGTGTGAAATAATCAGAACCTTTACTTTTATATAAAATAAAATAGAATAGAATCATTTTGGAGTTAAATATTTTCTACCAATGTCTATGTGTGTTGCTGTGCTGTCTTACTTAATGTAGTTTGTGCTAAAAGAAAAATCAAAAGCCATTTGACTTTGCCTGAATGTAACAAGGAAGACCAGGAGAGTTGTTGGGTAGGCTTGGTCAGCTGAAAACTGCAGGGTGAGGTGAGCACCTTGGATAGCTCCCAAATAAACTAGGAACTGGAGGCAACTGAGACTATGGCTACTTTATCTGAAGTTAGCCTAAGTCTACAAGGTACAGGACACTCTCCAAATAGACCTATGTTAATTGTAAAATGATAAATGTATATCAGAGCTTTGTTTTCATCCTTGCAATTCTTCAGATTTATTTTCTGAAGGTAGAAATCTGTATTTTCTGAGGGTAGTGGTCCTAATGCACCCAAGTAGATTTGCAATTGGAAAAACAGATATACTAGTGTTATTCACCGGTTCTTGAATTTGCTTCAAAAGGTGTCTATCTCTTCTGTAGTACTTTTGGGTATCAAAGTGTGTGCCTAGATACTTTCTTGCCTTCAAAATGATTACTATGTACTTCTACCCATAAACATTTTGGTAAGTCAGTGAGATGTATGAAAGTTGCTTGACTTAAAGTATGTGGAAAAGGTTTTGACTTTGGCTCTTTCAATTATCAGCTTTGGAACCTTGGAATAACTACTTAAATTGCCTGAGATCTCAGCTTCCTCATCCATAAAATGGGTCTATCAATGTGTCCCCTATTTAATTTATAGTCAATGATGGCATAGGGAAAATGATTTAATAAAAACTAAAGATTCTCAGAAGGGAGAAGGGCCTGGCAATCCACTCCCAAGGCAATCCCGAAGCACTCAGCCATTGAAAACCCTATGAGGGTCGCTATGAGTCAGGTACCGACTTGATGGCACCTAACAACAACAACAATAAAGATACTCAGAAACATAAGTGTTATCATCCTGTCCACATATATTTTGAAGTTTTTATTTTTAAAATCTAATTATGGAATTAAAGTACTTTGCATGAGATATACCAGATTATTAGGCAAGATGGAGAAATATTTTGAAACTGGACTTTCTTGTTATCCTTTATTTTATTTTCCATTGCATGTTTGTTCTACAGACTCCATTATATTTATGAGCAGAAAAAAGCTGTAAGATTATTTTATATTGAAATTTGGAAATTTATTTCCACAAGATTCTGGGATGAATGGGAAAGGGAGCCCATGGAGAGGCAGCACTCGCTCTGTTTACTCATATTTCTAGTCCTACAGTTCAGTTCTATCTTGTCTGCTCTTAGGTTCATCCTTTGGGCTGGCTTTTATATTCTTTTTCTTTTACTAATCTAGCATATGGTCTTTCCTTAGCCCTCTTCTCTACTTCCAAAGGACAATGTGCCTAGAATCCCAGTCCATTCTCTTTATATACTCTCTATCATTCTCTATTGGGCAGCCTTATAAAATATCCTGCTGGGTGCTAATGACATCTCTGGGCTAACATCATGGTTTCAGTTGGTATGAATTGAGTTTCTCCAGAAAAAACAGGACCAATGGGAGACTATATATATATATATATATATATATATATCTACAATAAGATTTATTATGAGGAATTGGTTTAGGTGCTATAGGCTTGAAGGAAGGACCTGGCAACCCACTCCCAAAAAACAATCTGCCATTGAAAGCCCTATGAACAGCAGAGAAGCACTAACAATAGTATTTCACCTGCTGTATGTAGGTTTGCTATGATTCAGACACTGACTCAATGTCACCTAACAACAACAGCAACAACAATCTTGCTTCATAAAGTTCTTGATTGATGGATGTTATTCCTTCCTCTATATTTCTGAATATTTAAAAATCCTTATTTTAAAGAATTCTTAGGATGCAGACATTATATTTAGTTCCTTAGTTGTGATTTCTTTTATAGGTTGTATCTGTCCACTTGTATTCTTGATTCTGGAATTTCTTTCATATTTTCTAATTGTTCTTTATGAGATCACCTTTTATGGGAGTTATTATCTAATGTATACCATTTAGATAGCCTTGTTTGGGCAGTAGTTGCATTGTGGTCTTGTCCAGGCCATGCAAAACTCACAGGCTTCAAAACAACTTTTAATGCTATATTTCAACACAGAGTCACTATATTATTATAAAAATCTGATAAATATGAATGTGAGCTGTGTTCATTGTTAATATACACATTCTTGTGTTGGAAGTTGTTATTGGATATTTTAACTATGATTTTTTGTTGAAAATATACTAAATTCTTTAAAAATGAAACAAAAACAAACAAGAAAGAAAGAAAAACAAACAAACAAACAAAACCACATGGGTTCCTGGACCCCAGACTTGGTAATGGAGGTTGATTTCTGTTCTTTATCTCATACGAAGCCTTTTGCTTTAGTTCAAAAAGTATCAGCCAATGGTCTCTGTCCCACTGTGGGTCACAAAATTTGAGCTCCTATTTACTGATATATTTTATTTCCAAATTTATGACTTCTGGATATTTACTTTCTTGCTTTCCAATTGCATCATTTGTTTTATATACAAAGGTGTATATATTCATTTTCTATATTAGCAAATATCTGTATAACTATAGTGTGCATGTCTATGGTTGGGAGACAGGAAGAGTTACTTTACATGCTTGATTTACCACTTTGTCTAAGACTGGTGGCATAACTCTTAAATATTTTGACTGAAGAAGAATTCAAAGTAGAATCCCATTCACTTAATTCCACTTATACTATATTCAGTTGCTTTGTGATTTTGAAACATATCAATTAGAATTTTGTTAACATTGAGATTTAAGGCTATAGTTGTCATACATCACAACATAGATGTATCTGGAGGACATTATGCTAAGTAAAATAATCTAGGAATAGGAAGACAAAAACTACAAGATCTCTTATGTGAGAAATCTAAAAAATCCAAACTCTTAAAAGCAGAGAGGAGAATGGTGGACTAGGAGGTTGGGGACAGGGAAGGAGAGATATTTTCCAAGGGTTACAAAATTTCAGTCAGGTAGCAAGAATAATCTCTGGAATCAATTGTAGAGTGTGGTGACTATATTTAGTAATAACATTGTATGTTTGAAATTTTTTAAGAATGTAGGTCTTAAATCTTCTTATGCTACTCCCACAAAAAATGGTATGTTAGATGATGGCTATGATAATTAGCTTGAGTTAATCACTTGGTCATGTATACATATAACAAAATATCATGTAATACACAGAAATTATACACAATTTTGTCAATTATACCTTCATAAAAATGGGTAAAGATGCACACAACATATTTTTAATTTTAGACCATAAAATATGGTATTCCTCTGATAAACCATTCTAGCAATGTCATCTAAAAGTGAAATTTTTATTATTTTGCTAGTGAATTTATACAGATTCCAAATGGATACAGTTTTGGACTGGCTACAGGTTTTTAATTCTCCCTTGAGAATTTTAGATGAAACTTGGTTGTGTCTATATCAGCAAAAACAGAGTTCTCTAATAAATTAAGTACAAAATATGTTTGTTGGACTGCTTAAATTGACTTCCTAGATTGTCCAGATGATCACTCAAGTCCTTCAATTATTGACAGTTTAGATGTCAGTTTATGATACTATCATACTTTATTGCCTATTTCTGAGAGATTAAAATCCTAAATTTTCTGCATAGATATGCATCAAATGTATCTTTCTTGATCTTAGAGGTCAGTTCTGACCAACTTGAATTGATCACGGGTTCCAAAGAATACAGACAAGGTTAAGAAAAGGGAATTATTTTTATCACCTGAAATAGTGCAGAAATATTAATGAATACAATTTTCTCATGTATGCTTTTCAAATGATTCATGAATTGAAATATATATTAGTGTTCTCTAGAGGAATAGAACCAACAGAAAAAATTGGACTTATAGGATTGGCTTACACAATTGGAGCCTGGGTAATTCAACAATAGCCATCTGCATGGTGAAATGGAAGAGGATTGGTAGGTGCTCAGTCCAAGAACCTGGAAGCTTCAGAATAAGGAGGGACCAATGATGCAGCCCAAGTCCAAGGTTGAAGGCTGAGGAGCTCCCTGGAGAGTAGCTGCTCTGAGCCCACAATGAAAGGCTGAAAAGACTAGCCTGTGAAGTCCACAGGTAATGGCAGCAGCAGTTGATGCAGTCACTCAAGAAGAATGGGGCTTGCATGCACAGTCTAGCTTTCTCTTCTTCCAATTTTATTCCATACAGGTTCCCAGCCTGTTGGATCATGCTATCCATATTGAGGTTGGGTCTTTCCCCCTCAGTGAGTGCCTCACATGTTAATCCTCTCAGAAAACACCCTCACAGAAATGCCTAGAGGTGGACTGCACTAATCCTAGGTATCTCTCAATCCAGTCAAGTTGATAATCAAAATTAACCATCACAAGTCCATGCCATAACCACTTGACACCAAAGCACATTTTTATACCATGCTTAATCTCCAAATAAAGTTAATTACAAGGTCATAATTCAACTTAACTTGATATACCTATCCTGCATACAATGGAAAGTGTACTAATTCCTTCCCCAGAATAGGTGGTAAAGTCTATTAGGGAATGCTTCCTCTTCCCCTGACATCTCATAACTTAAATATGGTAATATAGATTCAACAACATTTAACTGTTGAATTTAGCTCAATGTTATGTCACATGATAAAGGAATAGGAATGGGTAGAAAACAAGAGTATCTTAATATATGTGCATATATGTACAATAAAATTTGTTATGATCCACATAGTCAAAGGCATTTGCATAATTAATAAAACATAGATAGACTTCCTGGTATTCTCTTCTTTCTGCTAATATCCGTCTGACATCAGAAATGATGTCCTAAGTTCCATCCCCTCTTCTGAATCCAGCTTGATTTTCTGGCAGTTCCCTGTCTATATACAGCTCTAGTCATTTTTGAATGATCATTAGCAAAATTTTGCTTGCATGTAATAGTAATGATATCATTTGATAGTTTTCACATTTGGTTGGATCCTCTTTCTTGGGAATAGGCACAAATATGGATCTCTTTCAGTCAGTTGGCCAGGTAGCTGTTTTCCAAATCTCTTGTCATAAGCATGTTAGCACCTGCAGTGCTGCATCTGTTTGTTGAAACATCTCTATTGGTATTGCATCAATTCCTGGAGCCTTATGTTTTGCCCATTCCTTCAAAGCAGCTTCCACTTTGTCTTTCATTGCAATTGGTTCCTAATCATATGGAATCTTTTGAGATTGTTGGTCATCCACCAATTCTTTTTGATATAATGCCTCCTTCCATCTTCTTTGATGTTTCCTGTATTGTTTAATATTTTCCCTTCACTGTTGCCACTTGAGTCTTGATTATTTTCTTCAATTCATTAAACTTGATAAAAACAGAATGTGTTCTTCCCTTTTAGTTTTCAATCTCCAGATCATTGCACGTGTCATTACAATATTTGACTTTGTCTTCTCAAGCTGCACTTTGAAATCTTCTATTTAGTTCCTTAACTTCATCATAGGCATTTGACTGTGTAGACCATAAAAAATTATGGATAACATTGTAAAAAAGGGAATATCAGAGGACTTGTACTCATGAGGAATCTGTACATGAACCAGGAGGCAGTTGTTCAAACAGAACAAGAAAATATTGCCTAGTTTAACGTCAAGAAAGGTGTGTGTAGGGCTATATCCTTGTACCTGTACCTCTTCAATTTCTACACTGAGCAAATAATCCGAGAACTTTAAAAAGAACTTTAAAAAGACTTTAAAAAGAAGAATGTGACATCATGATTGGAGGAATCTTTAGCAACCTGCAGTATGTAGACAACACAACTCTGCTTGCTGAAAGTGAAGAGGATTTGAGACACTTGTGCTGAAGATAAAAGAACACAGTCTTCACTATGGATTGTGACTCAACATCAAGAAAACAAAAATCCTTACAACTGTATCAGTATGCAGCTTCATGATAAGTGGAGAAAAGATTGAGGCTGTCCATGACTTTGCTTTACTTGGTTCTATAATCAACACCTACAAAGCAGCAGTTAAGAAATCAAAAGATGAATTACATTAGGAAAAGCTGTTGCAAAAGACCTCTTTGAAGTATTGAAAAGTAAAGTGTCCCATTTTGAAGACAAATGTGTGCCTAACTCATGCTATGATATTTTCAGTCATATCATATGATTGTGAAAGGTGGACATTGAATAATGGAGACTGGAGAACTGATGCTTTTGAATTAGTGTGTTGGAGATGAATATTGAATATGTCATGGACTGCCAAAAGAACCATAGATCTGTCATAAAATTGCAACCAGGGTGCTCCTTGGGAGCAAGGATGGCTGGACTGTGTCTTAGATATTTTGAATATGTAGTCAGGAGGAACCAATCCCTTGAGAGGGACATCATGTTTGGAAGAGTGACAGGTCAATGAAAAACAGGAAGACCTTCAACTAGATGGATTGACATAGTATCTGCAACAATGGGCTTAAACATTAAAAAGATCTTTTATTTTGCACATTTTTGAGGAGTGTTTTGTTCTGTTGTATGTAGGGTAACTATGAGTGAGACCCAACTTGATGGTTCCTAACAACAACAACAACAACAACAACAACAACAACAACAACAACAGCATATATAGACAAATGTATTCTTAACAAAATAACAAAGAAACACTCATGACGATTATAATCCTTGTTTCTGTAACTGGTCATGTGGCCATAACTGGAATTTATACCTACTTTCTTCTACTAACTATTCTGTAGTCCTTCTGCCTTCAGCAAGTACCTTAAGAGGTCTTGGTTCTTTACCTGGAGGAGTGAGCAACACATTGATTCCTGAAGGGTCAGAGCCATCTGTAATCATGCTGTATTGGGTTGTTTTAGTTTTCCATTGACATTATGATTTCCAACTAACATTATGGGCGTGGTGATACTAAGAGATGCTCTAAAGCGGGGGTCTCTGTGTATAACCTCTGTGTCTGCCACTTTGCTTATGAGTCCATCAAGCAGTGACAGCATAGCTGGAGAATGAGGTTGACCAGTATCCCACAGAATGGGTCATACTATCCACTTGACTTTTAAAGTCTTCCTCTGATGAGGTTGGCTTTTTGTGAGCTTTTATATGGGACAAAAGTATCTTCACATCCTTGGGCCATTGAAAGATGTCTGTCCACATGCCTCTTCCCCAACTGTCTTTGCTACCAATTTTCCAGTCACACTCTTTATAAGTTCCTTACCATCCAACCAAGCCATTGCCTGCAGCCTATGAATCAATATATAGTTGCTAGTCTGACCACTTTCCTTTCCAAGTAAAATGTACAACCAGGTGTGCTATCCAAAATTCTACCACTATGAAGATTTCTCTTCATCACTGTCCTTTAAGGATGCCCTAGAAAGGGACTGGAATGCTGTAGCTATCTACTTTTGAGTGGTGTCTACAAAATGTGAAGAACCATCTCTACACCAGGCCTTAGCTGGATTTTTCTCAACTGGTCATAGGGCACACTCCTGGTCTGGGGAAAAGTTGTCTTCCATTAAACTGATCCTTATGAGGCTGTAGTCTGCAGCCATACCACTGTGACGTGTGATCCCACTATATCTTGGAAACTAAGCAAGGTCAGACCTGATTAGTACTTGGATGGAAGACCTCCTGGGAACACCAGGTGCTATAGGCTTGGGAGATGGATGCAGCAACCCACTCCGAAAAAACAATCAGCCATTGAAAACCCTATCAATAGCAGAGAAGCACTGACAATACTGTTTCATCCATTGTGCATAGAGTTGATATGAGTTGAACACTGACTCAACGACATCTAACAACAGCAATGAGGTGGTAGGTGCATGACGGGGGCAGATGGCATTGTAGCAGGGGTAGAAACCACAAATATCTGGGCCACTTCTTCATGTAACTTACTTGTGCCTTCGGGACCTGCTTGGGTTTTCCATGGTTGATTGTTTCGGGATTGCTTTGGGAGTGGGCAGCCATATCTTTCTCCCATTTTTGTTGTGCTGGGGATCAAACCAAGGGCCTCAGAGAGTGCAGAGCAGCACTCTGTCAGTGGAGATAAACCCCAGCCCATGCATGTATGCATGTGTATGTACATCCATTGATGATGGATTGCTGCTGTGCACATCTGACTTTAAGGCTTGATGGATCAGAAAATACCCAGTTCGTGATGGCAGCTCAGTCCATATGATGACTTGATGCCCCATGGTAAAATGTTCATTTTCCACTATGGCCCAGTAGCAGGCCAGGAACTGTTTCTCAAAGGGAGAGCAGTTGCCTGTAGATGAAGGCAGGGCCTTGCTCCAAAATGAAAAAGGCGTTGTCTGTGATTCACCAACAGGGGGCTGCTGAAGGCTGCATACAGCATCCCTACCTGCCCCTGACACTTCCAGTACCACCAGGGCTGCTGGATCTCATGGCCTAAATGGCAAAGCAGCCTGCACAGCAGCCTGACCCTGTTGCAGAACCTTCTGTGTTGGTCCACACTCAAAACTAGCAGCTTTTCAAGTCACTTGGTATATGGGCCACAGAAATACACCCAAGTAAAGAATGTTCTGCCTTCAAAAGCCAGCCACTTTTATCCTGAGACATAATGGGAAACTCCTAATATTTATACTCTACATCCAATAAGAAAAGGACTTTCACATATAGGATGTGTTGCTCCCATTCAATAGTCATTGTTCCTATTTTGCTACCAGATTTTAAAGATCTGGGAGAAAGGGTATTCAAGAAAGTGGAAATGATATGTATTCTATTCATATACCTAATATTTGTTGTTTTTAGATGCCATCGAGTCGAGTCTGACTCATAGCGATCCTATGTACAACAGAATGAAACACTCCCCATCACTGTGCAATGCATTATGTCAGTGTTTCTTTGCTAGTCATAGAGTTTTCAATGGTTGATTGTTTGGGGATTGTATCGACAGTGGGCTGCCAGATCCTTCTCCCGTACCTTACTACCTAGTTATGCATCATAGCAGTTAGATCTGTGGAGATACAGCCAATGTAATTTTAGCAAAGGCAGAAATGTACAAGGCCTTTTCTTTTTCTTCCGTCTTCGTATAAACGTTGTCCTGTGCTTTGGGCCACTGGGTAACCAATTAGCTTTATTAACCATGTCAGTCATTTTCTGCCAACATTTAATACTGCAAGCTGCTGCAAAATGCCAACCAGCCCATCTCCCTTAATATATTGCTAAAGGACAATTTTTAAGTGCTCTGAGGTTTTGATTTCTGAAAGACATTTGCCAAAACAAAATCTGTTTTGATCTTCAATCAAGCAATGGAGGAGCCAGTTTCCACCCACGGTTCATCACCTCCAATTGGACACCAGCCGGGGAGACTCCCAGAGGAAACCTGCCTCTTCCTGCAGGCACACCAGCTTGAAGAGTGCCAGGACAGGAGGCAGGAATCGCTCTCCCCCCCTATTCTCCCCCAAAGCAGGGCTTATTGCAGGGGTGGCAACATACCTCTGCCTACCAACTTTATTGCCAATTCTATGACTTTCAAAAGTTGTTTCTCTGAAAGAAATTCATAATGTGTAGTTGAATGTGAGAATTCATAAGGCAATTCCTTCTAGACTGATTTCTAACATGCAGATTTGGTTGAACTCATGTAGGGTAATGAAAGAATGTAAGTTAGTAAAATTTATGTATTTTATTTCCAAATACTCTTAAGAAATGGATTGTCAATTTCCATGATGTCAATGATTCAGTTTGTTTTCTAAGAAGCTAACATAACTACTCTTCTCAGAAGATTTTTCTGTATTCATTTTATTTTGAGAAACATGTCTCTTTTCGCTAATTACTTAGAGAACATCCAAACATCAAACTTTAGAATTTCTTGTAGAGTTCAAAACATCTTCTTTTTTCTTTCTTTCTCTCTCCTTTCTTTCCTTCCTTCTTTTCTCTTTTCTTTTCTTTTCTTTCTTTCTTTCTTTCTTTCTTTCTTCTTTTCTTTCTTCTTTTTTGTACACACACCTTCAACACAGGCTAATTTGTTTCTTTTAAGTCTTACAGGTTTTGTTAGCATCAGGATGCTTCATATGTGTTCCCATGTTTCACATGTTTGCCCTTTTATTAGCCTGCCTGCTATCCACTACATTCTCTTTGGAGAGGCCAGCTCCAAACTGGTTTGGTTTGGGAATATTATTATTTGCTAATAATGTGTTTAAGTTTTCCTCACATGATTTAAGAAGGTAATTATAACATATCATCGCAGGGTAATAAAAATGTATAATGCACATTAAGTCAAGTTTTATTCAAGCCTTTAGCAGCCTTGAATTTCTTCCAGGTCTTTTTAGGGGAAAATTTCACCTCCAGGGGCTAGGAAATTTGGCATGGAACACCCATTAAGTGTGACAAGGGCTTGATTCCCAGTACACAGCAAGGAGATCTTGCCCTTCAAAAATTCTTTGATTTTCCTTCAACAAATAGAAAAAAACCCACATGCTTTATAGTTTTGTCTTTAATTTACGCTTTGACAAGACACAGAATATTCATGTCCCCTAGATACTTGATATTAATCAATTATTTTGGCTTCATGTCACAATACCGTGGACCCTTACTTTTTCTGTTGCAATCAAGCAAAACCAATTGATGAATTGATGAAGACACCACATGACTTAAACAAAAAAATGGGACAGATATTTCTTTTTGGCAAATTCTTATGGATCCTTCTAAGTCCTTGATGTCTCCTGCCCCATGAGTAGGTAGTGTTAATGTCCTTTGTCAGAGGCTGAAGGCCATGTAGTGAGTGGAGGTAGAGGAGGGCATCCAAGGAGCCCTGGTTTTCTACTGTACACATGCAAGTTCGTCCTATCTGTCCTATCTGCCTCATTCTTGGCATTTTTATTAATAAACTAATATGCCTGTGTTTTGAAATCACAGCTCTAATGTGGACATTTCCATCTAATTTCATGAAAATAATGTTAAAGTGGTGGTTGGAGATGGTAATAATACTAAAGAAATCTGGAAGGAACTCTACCAAGGAGGAGGTCAGGGAGGGAAATTTCTTTGGTGCTCCATTGGTGAACTCAGAAACACCCTCCATTTCTACCTGAAGATACATCCCTACTGCATGAACTTCTCTGCTTGAGTTATTAAATGACTCTAAGTGGTCTCTAAGTTGGAGGATGATATGGTCTTCCTTTGATTATTAGGACTTGGAAGTTTACCAGAATTCCTACAAATACCTGAAAATATAAGAACTAGAAGATAAAAAGCTTCAAAAAACCCTAGCCAGGCAACTAACAAATGAGAGAGAGAGAGAGAGAGAGAGAGAGAGAGAGAGAGAGAGAGAACCAGAGTCTCTATTTCTTCCCATCCTTGACATCTTAGCTTATCAAGTTTGTGGGGTTTCTTAATATAGAAAAGAATATCTAAATAGTTCATAGAAAGATCAAGAAAGTGAATTCAAATAGTAATATTTTCAATTTACATCCCTATCAGGAAAGATAAATGGTGTTCTAAGTTTCCATATTGAAAATATTTCCCCTGTACTATTGGTGCCTGAAATTATACCTCAAAAATATATTTTTTGGCATAAAGGACCTATTTTAAGTCCAAATGTAAATATACCTGATGTAGAAAAATACCTTATATGCAATTTTTACCCTAAAGGAATGTCTCCATCCTTCCTCTATATCTTTATAATGTGCTAAAATTCCCTGAAACAGGAGAACTACAGTTGGTTGGTTCTACGGAATGGCAAGTTTAAGGCCCAGAGGAGTGATACTGACCAGGCAGAGCAGATCCAGCAGGGGATCCTGGGCAGCCACAGGCATTACAATTTGTCACTAAAGAAAAAGACAAAGAAGAGGATGGCATATGTGGAATTAGGATCCTGGTGACAAAATTGGCTTAACCCACAATTTTGCCTAGAGCTGAGTTTGTTATTGTTGTTGTTAGGTGCTGTCAAGTCGGTGTCCAACTCATAGTGACCCTACCTACAACAGGTGAAGCACTATTGTCAGTGCTTCTCTGCTATTCATAGAATTTTCAATGGCGGATTGATTTTTGGAAGTGGGTTGCCAGGCCATCCTCCCAAGCCTACAGCACCTGGTGTTCCCAGGCGGTCTCCTATCCAAGTACTAACCAGGCCCGACCCTGCTTAGCTTCTGAGATCTGATGGGATCGGATGCCACAGAGCTATGGCTGCAGGCTTAGAGCTGATTTTAGACATTGTTTTATATTCAGATTCAGGAATGTGTTTTATGTTCACCACTATGCCACATGCTTTATCTGTGTCATGTATTTTCATCTTTACACACATGTACAAAAAATAATAGTATTGATGCAACTGTTCTCATTTTAGAGTTCAAAAAGCAATCATAAATTGTGTACTGTTGGACACTCTATTGTTGTTTACCAACTTGCCTGATACTGCACTTGACGGCCGACTCCACTTTTCATCAGTCTTGTGTCCTGTTGTTTCAGAGGCTAGTTAAAGGAGTGGCTAGTTTATCTGAATAATCAAGTTGAGGTTCCTGTGGCTGAATTTTGCTTCATTTAATAAGTTTAAAAGGTCACTTTTTTGCTTTAAACATTGTTTTCTTCAGTGTTCTACTCTGAATTGTATAAGGACTGGAATACTCAACTGGAAATGAATGGAGGGAAGTCAAGGCTATACTGATATTAAACTTCACCATTTCCCCACAGAAGTATCCACTCTTTCTTGTGAGCGACCAAATCTTGATTTTTGGCCTGGAAAGAGGACTATGTCTCTCAGACTCCTTTACAAGATGACTGCATTCTGCTAATGAGCTATAAATACGTTTGTGGGAGGTCCAGGAATGTCTCCTTAAAAGAGTTGGAGAGATGCATATGTATAAAGAAACTCCCTCCATTTCTTCTTGCTAGGAATCAAAGAAGTCTGGCAAAGGAAATCAAAGGCTTTTGGCAATTTTTATTTATTCATTTGTGATGCATTACTGAACAGAGTTCTAACTGGGGAGAAATATTTGAAGCTCTCAGGGCTTGTCATGTGCATGCTTCTTTAAAAACAAAGTGGCTACAGTGGTTGGATGTGTACCAGGTTCATTTGACCCAGCAGCCCTTAGTGTAAAGCAGATTTCTCTACACTGGTGTCAATCCCAGATGATGTTGTTGTTAGGTTCCATTGAGTCAAGTCTGTCTCATTGCGACCCTTTCAAAGGGTTTTCAATGGCTGTTTCGGGATTGCCTTGGGCGTGGATTGTCATGTCCTTCTCCCATTTTTCGGTGCTGGGAATTGAACTTGGGACCTCAGAGATTACAGAGCAGCACTCTACCAACTCAGTTAAATCCCAGCCCATCAATCCGAGAGGAGGATGCTAAATACTTCTTCAATACTATGCACCCAGTATCAAGCTTTGTGCAATAACACAGTGACTAAAAATGCTTGTGCAACTTAAGTGCGGCAAGTTTTTACTCATGACAGGCAGCAGTGTATTAGAAGTCTAGGACTGATGGTAAGTTGATTATCCAGGGCTTGGGAGAGCTACCAAGGGTGGGTGGAATATTGACCAAGTGTGTCTCACATTATAGCACAACAGATGGACCCCTAAAGTATACTCCACCTTGGGTGTCATATCTAGGATTCTTAAAAAGATGGGCTAAAGTGTCATAGGACATCCTGTTCTAAGAGGGATGGAAACAAAGTCAGGACTGTTTTGGTCTGTTCCTCCTGCACATTTATAAGTGTTATTGAAAAATACATGAAAGCAGGGAAAAGCCATGTTGCCAAAGCCATCTTGGAACTTAGCCTGTACTTGTGGCTCACAGATTGGGCCTTTGGCCACAAAATAGACTTTATAAATCTGGATATCAGCCTTGGAGGGGGCTGATATGGGATCTCTCACTGAACAGGCATACTCCCATATAAAGCAGGAAGTAATGGTTTTTTTTAAAGCAGAAAGAGAGGGAGATATAAGGAGGGAATTTCTATAGACTATATAAATTATAGCTATCTTCTGGCCAATGATCATATATACATGAGACTTGGGTAGGGCAACCTCTGTACAGGTGTTTTGCAGTTGCCTGCATACTCCTAAAGACTGCTGGGCCACTTTACTGCAGGACGTCTATAATCCAATGTAACTTTCCTATGTTCCTGTTATAATTCAGAGAACACATCTGAAACAAGGGTATTTCTGGAGTCTTTGAAAAATACTTCCTGAGAGTATCCACCTATTTTTCCCTTGATTGAGGTATAATTGACAAATAAAAGTTGTATATATTTACAGTGTGGCTGGGATTTAGCTCAGTTGGTAGAGCACTGCTCTGCAGTCTCTGAGGTCCCAAGTTCGATTCTCAGCACCGGAAAAATGGGAGAAGGGCGTGGCAACCCACTCCCAAGGCTGTCCCGAAACAATCTGCCATTGATAACTCCATGAGGGTTGCTATGAGTCAGATACTTACTTGATGGCACCTGACAACAACAACAACAACATATTTACAGTGATGTCTTGAAATTCATATGCATTGTGAAATGGTTACCATTATCAAATTAATTAACATAACTACCATATCACATATTACTGTGTGGGTGTGTAGGCAGGAAGAATATTTATGATCTATTATTTCAGCAAATTTCAAGTATATAGTAAAATATTATTAACTGTTGCTATCATACTGTACATTAGAGTTCCAGAGCTTATTTATCCTGCATGACTGAAATTTGGTATCTTACAAACAATATCTCCCTCTTTCCTTCACCATTTCTGCCTATTGTAACTTCTTGTAAAGGTAGTTGTGGCAGAAATATAAAGAATAACTTTATGATTAGTATTTTGTGCAAAAGACCAGGGAGGAAGCATCAGCATTTGAATATTGCTCTTGTCATTAAATGTGAGAATGAAGTAAATCTATTATGGCTTACAGTGTTTTAAATATGCACACATACACATTATATTATTTTGTTTCCCTCTAGTTTTTGAGACTTAGATTCAACATATGAATTACCCACTGTGTGAACAGGCCTGTTTCAAAGCCCTGTGGTGAAGAAATCAGAGCCACAAGTGCTAAACTATCATGCAGATCTGTAAGTGAATTAAGGCACAATAAGTTGCCTTGCTACTAAAAACCAGTTATCTTGATATTTTGAGTCTGCTTCCTTCCTCATGTATAAAGTGGGAAATGTAGTTAGATATTTAATAGGTCCATCAAAAAGAGAAAGAAGATGATTATGAAAGTGACTTATAGTAAGTAAATCTGAACACAAAAAAAATTTGGTTCATTAGCTATGTATCACAAGAATTCACTAACCTAGTTGAGTTCACTTAAATTATGAACACAGAAATGGATGCACCAGAGGTAAGCATGTTCCCCAACTGCACACAGTAAGGTAGAGTTATGGATGGCATTTTATATAATTCAACCATATCACACTCTCTTTCTAGAACACAGTGAGATATGTTACATAAAGTTCTGAAAAATTAGAAAATTAACTTTTGCTAATTAGAAAATGAGAACTATGGATCATTTGACTCCAAAATACTTTCCATTACTTTAAGGCTTCTCCTATGAAGAGCACTATAAATATGTAATCAGGAATATCAGGGGGGTTATTAGTTGGAAGAGCATCCCAGACAGAAGAAATAACTGAAATAAATAAATAAATGAATAAATAAAGGCACAGACCATGGTATGTACAAGTGCTCAGTTATCTAGTGTAATGGGAAAAATTGGATTGTCATAAAATTAGATCAGGAAAAAGACAGCATCCCATATGATGGTTAAGAGTTTGGGGAGTCATGAGAAGGTTTAAACAAAGATCAGAAGAGTATATTCGGTTCCCTTGGTAACACTAAGCAGGATGGTTTGAGGGGTGACCAGGATGAAGGTGGCATGATGGTTAAGCTTGATTATCAACTTGAGAAGTACCTAGAAGATTAGTAAAGCACACCTTTGGGTGTATCTGTGAGGATGTTTCCGGAGAGAATTAACTAAGAAGAAACGACTTGCCCCACATATAGGTGGCATCATCCTATATGCTATGAGCTTTGATGGAATAAAAAAGGAGAATGGAGAAAGCCCACTAGCATAGGTATTCTGTCTCTCTGCCTCCTGGTTGCCATGGTATGAGCTGCTCCGCTCCCCCATGCCCTGCCCTGAACACCTACCACGGGGGACTGAAACCTGTGAAACCACCAGCCAAAAAAAATCTTTACTTCCTTGAGCTGTTTTATTCAGAGTTGTTTTTTACCATGATGAAAGTCTGACCAATCCAGGTAGGAAGAATCCACAGTAAGGATCCATCATAATAATCCAGGAAAGAGTATGAGGGCCCATGTTGCATCATTAGTTGTCTGAATGGAGAAGATGAGATGGAGTTGAGAACTATTACAGAAAACAAACGTTTGCAAAAATATGCCTACCTTGTTGTAGGTGGTAGGGGAAAATGATATCAGAAGGATATTGAGAATTCTAGCTGGAAATGGTATTTATAAAGGCACCATACAAAGGAACAGAGGAAGAGGAAGAGACTTAGGGAAACAGCTGTATATTGTGGAAATGTAGTCTGTGAAATTCCTGTTGGCTTTTTAAGTGAGTCTACAGCTAGAACACCCCAGCATCCCATCCCGCCTGATCTCAGAAGCTAACAGGGTCGGCCTGGTTAGTCCTTGGATGGGAGACCACCTGGGAATATCAGATGCTGCAAGCTAGGAAGAAGAACCTGGCAACCCCTCCCAAAACAATCTGCCATTGAAAATGCTATGGATAGCAGAGAAGCTCTGACAATATCCAGACATGGCACAGTGTCAGGGAGTGTTTCAATCTGTTGTACATAGCGTCGATGTGAATCTGCACCTAACAACAGCATTCAGGTGAAGCTGCCCATTTGGCAATCGTGTATGAATTGGGAACTGAGTATGAGTCTTAGGATGGAAAAATAAATTTGGAAATCCTGAGCCTATCTATGGGCAGTTGAAACCAGGAAAATGGTGAGGTCTGTCGTTTGAGAGACTAGAATGACAGAACTCTGAAAACATCTGTTAGACTCTAATTGTTCTTCAAAGGAATAGGAGAAGCTGCAAGGAGAGGTGAGGGGGCTGGCAGGGCAGAGCCTGCTCCCTTCACTTACAAAAGAGGTCTAATATGGGAGATGCTGGTTGAAAATGCAGAACTGAAAAGTCAAGTCCAACTTTTGTGAATCAGTCTCTGAGAAAATGGCACTCTGGCAATTGCCAAGTAGGTTTTTATTTGTCCATACTGACGCTGTCTACACAACTTCTACACAAAGGCAGGAGAAAAGATTTCTGAAATGTTCCAGACACTGAGGGATCCTTTTCTAGGATGTGGGGCCTCAGAAGACTCAACACCAGCTACCAGGTACTGATTGTCTTTTGCTTTTCACCAAATGCTAAGGGCTGCCTCCTTCATTCTGAGCTCACGCAAAGAGGCAAGTTTCTCCTTTTATCGGTAGGAGCTAGAGTTCATTGTAACAAAGTGTGGCCTTAGCATAAAGCATGGAGTTTGTAGCCAGGCCAATAAAAAAGAAGAAAAAGGGAGGACACCATGACAGTGTTGTAGGGTCAGCACTATGTATGTGCTGTGTGATCAGCAGTCACTTAACCTCTCTGAGCCTTAATTTTTCTAATCTGTAAAAGGACAGAATAGTAATTATATCACTGATTTGTTGCAAAGACTAAAATGAGATCATATATACCTAAGGTGTTAAGGCTCTGAAAAGTTCCTAGTAAGAGTAACTGCTATTAAAACTTATACTAAAATCTTTAGTGGGACCAGGGGTTCATAAACTCCTCATGAGTATTTTGCAGAAGCAGCTGAAGGTTCTGAAATCTTTTCAGGTCCTTGAATTCCCAGGGGAGTGTATGGTCTGGGCAAAGATGATTATATTATTTTTCCTTTCCTACACTTATTTTCCTAGAAGATATTTTTTGGAGGTAGATGAGAGCCTTGTAATTTTCAACCTTTAATAATCAATTATTCCTGAGTTATTTTTGCAGTTACAAAAAGTGCCAAATTAATTTCTCCTACATTTCCTTTTCTATGACCAATGAAGAGGTCAGCTGGTAGAGAATATGATATTCTAACAACATTGGGTATTGCCCTTCAGAGTTCTAATTGCCTTAATTCTCCATAATTTTATTGAGAACTAGCACCTTTTTATACAGCCTTACAAATCTCAGCTTCTTAATATATGCGGGGATGACAATATGCTAATATGCAAGTCAAGTTGCAAGGTTTACATGTTATCATTCTGTACAGAGAAAAGCCTTCAAATCCACGAACCCTGATTCCAAATGTTGTTCATTCCAACAACTCGTGAAAAGAGTAAAACTCAGAACAGAGGTGGGATCATGATATCCCTCTGTCATTCATTATACACCATATCTCTGCTCTGGCCTTTAGATTTCCTTGTGCACCGAAGAAAGTTGTGAGGACATAGATTTGAACCAGGATCTCCAGGTAAATGATGCTCCCTTCCATTACCTGAGTCACTATCTCCCCACCAGCTCCCACCCCCCTTTCTCTTGTTTTCTCTCAAAGGGTATATCTTTGGAAATTGAGAATATTCAGTGAAGAGAACTCATAAATCAAATCATTATCATTAATAATCAAAGTGAGGCATTGTAAGAAATAGCAAATTAATCACCACTGGCAGGTGAAGCTACTTCCTGTATGTGCTTTCTGCATACTAAAGGGAGCAGAATTCTCCCCAGTTGGCTTTTTTACTTAATTTATTTATTTTCATAGTGAGCATTGTACTTTTTTGGTTGACTGGGAACAATTTTCAAATGCAATTTTTCATACACTAATATGATTTAAGCTGCTAAATGAAACTTGATTTCCAGAACCAGTTTTATTCCACAAATAAGATACATTATGATTTCATGTACTTTAGTAGTACTACCATTGCACATGTGAAATTGAAGGCACTTTTCTAGAGGAGAAAAATGACTAATAGCACCACAAATTTGGATTTAATATTATTTATTTTCTGTAACTTGGATCTTATTTGACAGCCTATAATCTTAGTTTAAATGCCTTTTTAAAAAATAAAAATGGAGAAATACGTTTAAATATAATATTTTCTATTCGAACATTTTTATAAGCAGGAATAATAATTAATGAGCTTTGAATATATTTTATTTCTCCAGCAGAAAAAAATTCCATCATCATGTTTGCCTTCTCAGTTTTCCTGTGAAATAAGAACAACTTTCTTTAGTGGAGAGGAAGTAAGTCAAGAATAGTTAAATTTCTATCCATGTCACATACCAAATCTGTGATCAAATTTAAAATAAACTCATGCTTCCTGACCCAGAACTAGACATTGTTGGTAAATTTAGCAGTTTTATTGACTTTTGAAATGTTATGCAATTTTTTTAAAGAATAAGGGAAAATAAATAATTTCTGGATTATACTCACTTCTATATTTAATAAAAACTCAGAGATAAAATACATTAATTATTTCAGAAGGTATAGAAATATACTACACTCTATATTTAAGGAGAAAGGCAAACATCAGAAGAAAATACAAATAAAAGGCAAAGCATATTTAAGAATTGAGAAATATTGTATCTCAGTAAGGCCTACGTGCTTACAAGAGACTGGGCCTCCATCAGGAGTAACTTAGAAATGGAGGGTAGGGGACAAAGACTGCCACTGTTTTTCATGCAGAATCATTTTTCCCTTCCATGACCATTACCAATTTACCTTCAGCTCAATTCAATAACCCTCATCAGTATGGAGCTTAACTAGAAAGCAGCATTAAGGTCCAAATGACAGAATTTTGTGAATGTAGAATTTTCAAAATCTTTGCAGCAGATTCCTGAATTATTCAGGAGTGTCAATGTCTATTTCTTTCATATGACTTACATGTAGTCTTTTCTTCCTTTTGAGAACATCTCTATTTGGTGAAAAAGCAAAATTAGAGTGATTCTATGATGCATATTATACTGAAGACAGGGAAGGAAAGTGGTTTAAAAATAGACAAATGCATTTCCTCTTTTTGACATTACACATGTTGGCTGCAAGTTCCTATGTATTTTCTAGGAAATTTTTTCAGTTTCTGTTTGTGGCATGACTTGTCATTTGCCTTGAATTTCTTTCTCTACTAATCTTCCACAGGGAGAATTAGTCATTGGACATAAACAGACAGTTTTCCTGTGCTCTTTCCTGAGGCACCAGTCCTTCCCTTGAGCACACAGATACCCAGATAGTCAGAAGGGATGCAATCCTGGCTCTCTATGCTGCAAAGAAGTAGCACAGAATATGTGATAGCTTTCTACATGAATGGCTTATCATGTTGTTTAATTGTCAGACAGATATTTGCTCTTTTGGGGAGGGAATATGTAACTGCCATAATTCAATATTCAACTTTAAGGAAAATGTATAGTAGAAATGTGGGATCAATTTACCTATTTGTTTTGTGTTTTTGTAATATCCTTGTTAGATGGCACCAGGTACCCCTTTTTTATTGGGTCTGGAATGTCCCCTTGGTAAGAAATGAATACATTATGTTCTATAATAAAATCCTTTTTGATTCTCCAAGACATTGCATTTATACTCACTGGAAACTGAAGAGTTGTTTATGTGATTTGAAACTTCATAAAACCTGTTTCCTGGCTGTTGATTCAGGGGAAAAAAGTTACAGTATTTGAAGATCACATGGATAAGTCTCTTGACTCTTTGGTGCTATGTTTATTTTTTATCATTCAGGATTTGAGAATAAGATTACTAAGAATGGAAACTGTAGGCAAGCAAGAAGTCAAAAGGATTTCCCCAGCATAATTGATTAGCTCAGAAAATTTTCCTTCCACCTTTCTTTTCCTTTCTCTTCTCTTCTGCTCCTTTTCTCCCTCTTCCCCTTTCATTTTCTTCCTCGAATTTTGCTTTCTGTAACTCACACAGGGCTGCGGAATTAAGTTAGGCTTTTTGTGGTTTATTCCTTGGGATTTAACTGCACGAATGTTAAAAGAGCCTGAGCAATAATGCACGTTAGGTTATTCAATAACACAAGGAATGTAAAGCGATTTCATATCTCCTTGAATCAGGAACATTAATTAATCATATGATGAGAATGCAACGTTTTATTTACCAGTGCAAGAGGCTGCCAAGATCTTTCTGACTTTAATAATTGCACATGCTGTTGAGGGAGGAAAAATTAATTTAGTTATTAAATTGGAGGGTGCTTTTTTTTCTATCATGGTGAAGCTGGAAAGTAGCCAGGCCGTAATGTTCATGTTATGAGAGTTGGGATGTGGATTACTTTTACTAAAAGCTTTTCCCACCTTTACTGAAAGGAAAAGAGAAAACGAAAAGTGTTGGGAATGGTACAACAAGCTTGTTTCTCATGAATACAGATAATAAAACATAATAAAATAAAATAAAAGTATATTTTTCCCCATTGGGCACAAATAGATTGTAATGGAATAGGAGCAGGCAAGAACGATGCACCCGGAAGGTGCAAATGTGGACTTGAGGATGTGCCTGGAGCCACACATTAACTGCAGTGGTTAGATGGGAACATAGTAGTTGTTGTCCAAGCGCAATGTCACACAGGAATGAAGGTCTCAGCATGGAGGTAGTGTGGTAAAGGGAAATGGGGATACTTGCCAGGATGTTCTTAACTCCTCGTCTCTGCACATGTTTATTTGCCAGATAGAAGTGCTTCTCTCATTCCTTTCCCTTCTCTGTCCTCAGCTTTCAAGTTTCCATTATCAGAGATTATCTCAGGACCTTTCCAGGAGACTTTCATCAGTTGCCCCAAGCTGAAGAGATCTTATGTTTTATTTTTTTATGTCTTTATTTTACTTAACTTTATTTATTTTTATTTTTTTGTTTTATTTTTATGTTTTTATTTCATGTTTTATTTCATCTTTCTCCTCTCCCTCTTTCTTTTTCTTTGTGTCTCTCCTCAACTTGCTTTGACTGGTAGCACTTTTCTAAACGTATAACCTTGTATCATGCATGTTCCTTGTTGATGTGTATGCCATCTTTGGCATACTGATAGAATTGCAATAAGTAGGAGTATATGCACACATTAATAGTCACTAGAGCATGTATGGAATCTTACTGCTTTACTTTAGAAAATATAGTCTTCAAAGTATTATTGAGAAACGATTTCCCAAAGCCAACACATTTGTAGACATTACTTTGAGATCTTGACTTTTAGCCATGGTCTGGGACATGTTTAACAATGTTATTCCAAATTTCTTTCCAGCTCCTCAACTCCACCAAAATGTGTTTCTTACCTCTCTGTGGTCTATGCAGGAGTTAAAAGAACATGAGTATTTTCCTGCAGTTAAAATACCCATTATTGCTTTAGTAGACACAAGTGTTATTTGGGAATTGCTACTCTGTTTCCATACTTGTGTTTAGAGGAAAAATAAAAATGAAACTCATGGTGCTTTTTAAGGGGATCCCTTAATGTCAGAAATATTAAGTACTTAGTATATAAATACATTTTAAAAATCTAGACCTTAACGTCAATAATTAAATGCTTTGCTTCCAAGTAAGTTTACTGAAATTACCTTTCTGGGAAAAAAAATCAACCACTTGGAGTTTGTACAGTGTTGTTATATTCATTAAAAAAAAAAACAGATGGGTACCTACAATTTTGATATGTTTCAAAACTAGTAGTTCACAGAACAGAGTAGATAGCCAAGAAGTAGAACCAAAACCATGGGAAGAATTGATTTTTGACAAGTGTTTGAAGTCAATTCAATGAAGAAGACAGAGTCTGCCAATAAATGGTATTGGGACAATTCGATATTTGTGTGCAGAAAATGACCTTTGATCCCCATCTTTCACCATTTATTATATGTTGACTATGAATTTATAAATCCTCCAGAAAAAAAGAAAAAAATCAATTCCATTAACCCTTCATCAACCAACCATATTAGAGCAGAGTCAAAGAACTAGGCAAGTAGACCCCAGCAATTCTATCAATCTGCAGCAAAACAAGGAAGTGCAACTTATTGGCTAAAAGAAATTAGGAAGTTGAAGGTTTTGGAGGGGTGAAGAAAAATGTCGCATCAGAAATTGGCCATCACTGATAGGATAATTCTGTGAAGGTGATGACTACTTAGGCTGGTGTATTATTATCATTGTTATCAATCAGGACTCATGGAAAGTTAGCCTCATTTGGGAAGTGGTATGAATTAATATTAGTAATATTAACTAATGTAGTAATATTAACATCACAATATATCACAATTTATAAGATAGTAGAAACAAATATTTTATCAGGCAAGCAGAATTTGCTTAAGTTAAAACACTTGGAACTATGTAGATATATAGCTCAGCTTTTCCTCAAATTTGCCTGCAGCCATACCACTGTGGCATCTGATCCCATCAGATCTCAGAAGCTAAGCAGACTTGAGCCTGGTTAATACTTGGATGGGAGACCTCCTGGGAACACTGGGTGCTGTAGGCTTGGGAGAAGAAGCTGGTAGCCCACTCCTAAAAAAACAATGAGCCATTAAAAACCTTATGAAAGCAGAGAACCACTGACAATAGTGTTTCTCCTGTTGTACATAGAGATGCTATGAGTCAGGCACTGACTCGATGGCACCTAACAACAACAAATTTCTCAAATTGATAATTCATCAACCTTTTGATGGGACACAGAGAAAAATGATGAATTTAGTTAAAGATAAACATTCCCACAAAAATACATATAGGTAGAAAGGAGGCCATTGGTGGGGAGGTGGAAGATGGGGGAGGAGGGGTACAAGAGGGATAGGGGGAAGTTATGTCAGCAATGTACAATGAAACTCAAATATGGAAATGTCACAATGAAATACATGTCAGAATGAAGCCCATTAAGTTGTACATTAAAAATTTACAATTAAAAAAATACAGTTTGCCAATAGCCAACCCAAGTCACAAAGTCCAGAAACAAAAATTCATTTACTACTTAGAAGAAATTCTTCAAAGTCTATGCATGCATACCTTACACAGATTTCTAGCAAACTTGATATACCCACTGCATCTTTGAATTAAAAATTAGATAGGAAATATATTTCTAAGAGGAATTGCTCAGACAATATCCACAAGTGTTAACTAATATCTTAATTTAAGAGAAGAGATATAAAAAGAAAGAAGTAACTCTAAAAATGAAGTCTGGGCCTTGCAGTGATAAAGCTAAATTCTGTTTAATATGTTCTTTGTTAGAAGATAGAGCGATGTGTTATAAATTTTAAAATATTTTAATTAAAGTTATTTTCCCTGATGAGGGGGTGACTGAGCAATGTGCAATGATATTTATGTATTAAAATGTCATAAAGAAGCCCAGTATTTTGTATGCTAACTAAAAATTTGCTAATAAAAATCAATAAATAAAATTGTTCTCTTAAATATTGCTTATAAGGGGTGAACACTCAGTCATTTGAAAAATTGTGGTTCTGAAAGATTATTCTCTGAGAGTTTTGTTGTTGTTAGGTGCTGCCAAGTTGGGTCCCACTCATAGAGATGCTCATAGGGTTTTCAATGGCTGATCTAAGAGATTATTTAGGTGTGGATTGCCATATCCTTCTCCTGTCTGAGAGTTTTCGAGAGCCAATATTTTACTTAATGCCATTTATTGTTTCATAAAGTCCATTGTTTTCTATTGTAATGGTAAATGTTACTTTTCTCATCACAAGCAGTGGATTGAGAAGAATTTCAGTATAATCTGCCTCTCATGTTCTGATTTGTCTTCCATTTTATTTTTATTTCATTTTCTGCTTGATAATTAGGTTCTGAAAGAAATATTCCAGTCTTAATATTGCAGACAGAAACCTGTGCCCAAACAGAAGGAGGGTAGACTTTTGTATGTGTTTCTATTTTTGCAGTTCTTGACTTGCCATAAATTTTCTGAGTTCTATGGCTCTACTATGTCATATGAAAAACAACCCAATGTTATAAATGTGGAAATATTTGTGAAATAGTCTAGGGATAAAATAATTTGACTAGGGCCAAGAGAATTTTGTTCTAGACTTGATTCTATTATTAACATTCTGTGAGACTGTAAGCAAATCTTAGTGATTCTGCTTATATCTTACTCAACAGAAAATCTTAATTGGACTAGCAATTGAATGATTTTTAAGGGATATCTAGTTTTAAAAGTCTAGCAATATATGAGAAATAACAGGAAGAGTCTTCTTTAGTTAATTCGAACAAATAAATAAACCTCAAAAGCATGCGATAAATGTTGACTAGTTCAAATGAGTTGGACGAATTTTGAACCTTTTCTCTTATGTATATGCCTACACCATACCACCCTGGTGTCCAATCTTGTTAGATCTTGAAAGCTAAGCAGGGTTGGTCCTGGTTGGTCCTTGGATAGGAGACCACCTAGAATACTAGGTGCTGTGGGTTTGGGAGAAGGACCTGGCAGCCCACTCCTGAAGTAGTCATCAAAAACCCTATGAGCAGCAGAGAAGCAATAACAATAGTGCCAAGCATGGCACAGTGTTGGGGAGTGTTTCGTTTTGTTGTACATAGGGTTGTTATGAGTTAGATCTGACTTGACAGCACCTAACCACCACTACCATCACAACAACAACAAACTTTATTATATAAATATTAAATGAGATTATTCTCTCCTGGCATTTATTCTACATTATAGGAACACATAGAAAAGGCATTCCTGGTGATATTCCAATACTATTCAGATCTGTTGAAGTTAATGTTAATATTAATTATTCTATTTCCATATAATTTGTTATGTCACCACATCAAGATGACATTAAAGTAGATCAGTGTGTTCGTTAGCCAAACAAACTCTTGTTTTCTACCAGGAAATAATCACCTAAGAATTCATAGCTTTGCTGTAGCCAAATGAGTATTGTGTTCTTTTTCCCAAGTTTTGTATTACAGGTAAGATAATGTTATCAGTTTTCTTTCATGGTGAAATATTGGAAATGACCAGTTTTGCATTACATTTATGGATCCGGAGTATTACTGGGGGACCCCTTTAAGATAGCTTTAACATTTTCATTTCATTTCAGTGAGATTTACATTTGTTAATGATGTTGTTGTTGCTGTTGTTGTGGTTGTAAGGTGCCACTAAGTCAGTATCCGACTCATAGTGACCCTATGTACAACAGGTGAGACACTTTGTCAGTGCTTCTCTGCCATTCACGGGGTTTTCAATGGCAGATTGATTTTTTGGGAGCGAGGTGCTAGGTCCTTCTCCCAGGTTTATTGTTGTTAGGCACCCTCAAGTCAGTCGAGTCTGAGTCAAAGTGACCCTCATAGGGTTTTCAATGGCTACTTGCTTCCAGATTGCTTCAGGAATGGATTGCCTGTCCTTCCCACTGTAAGATTCACATTAGGTCTGACAAAAAGATGAATATTTCTTCTGTAAGGTTGACCTCTCTGTGGTATAAGTCAAATATGCTAGCAGAAGGCAACTCTGCATATTATTTTGGATCTTGAGTGGTGTCAGGTAAGAAACTTTTTATGGTCCTAAAAGGTAGAATGGGTATGCATCCATCCTGTGAGGAGCACTCAGGTTGAACTCATCCTCAGAAGGCTGTTGTCCTCCATATTCTTGAATTTATCCTAAAAGTAATATTGCCACAAGGGAGAAAATTGATTATGGGAGACTCCTGATCCTCACTGTGAGATTCTTTGAAGGTAAACTTGGCCAAATGTTCACATAAAACTAAAAGTATCATGTTGTTGTTGTTGTTGTTGTTGTTGTTGTTGTTGTTGTTAGGTGCCATTGAGTTGGTTCTGACTCATAGCGACCCTCATAGGGTTTTCAATGGCTGATTGTTTCAGGATTGCTTGGAGAGAGAATTGCCTCATCCTTCTCCCATTTTGGGGGTGCTGGGGATAGAACCCAGGCCTCAGAGAGTGCAGAGTGGTGCTCTACCAACTAAACCAAACCCAGTTCTAAAAGCATCACTTGTTGTTGTTATTATCTCAAACCATGATTTTATTCTCTTCAATTAACATTATAAAAATGGAAGCAAGAATTTCTTATTTCACTTCCTGCCCTTTCAAATGGCTCTACAATCTTAGAAAAAAAGTTAACTTCTAATCCTCAGTTGCACCCTTTGTAAAATGTAACTAATGGCTAGAACAAAAGGTGTCTTTGAGAATTAAATGTGGTAGGAGACAAAGGAATACACGGTTAACACCCTAAAGGCAACTAAAAATGGAATGTATTATCATTAATATTTTAGACTGGTTTCTTCCCAACCTTAAATGGAGGCATTACTGTAAATCATTATCTGGCTGAGGTTTGCTCGTTTAGTAGTTTGTAAATGCCATATACAGGTTATTGGTGTTGTTAGGTGCTGTCGAGTTGGTATCAGACTCATAGTGACCTTATGTACAGCAGGTGAAACACTATTGTCAGTTCTTCTCTGCTGTTCATAGAGTTTTCAGTGGCGGATTGACTTTTGGGAGTGGGTTGCTGGTTCCTGTTAAAATGTGCACCTTACTTCATAATATTTGCACTGCATGTTGACCATGTCTTGCTTGCCTTCATTACTGCAAAATATGAGAAATGGCCATTCATGAACTTAAGAAGGTGAGAGAGAGAGGGAACTAATGAATTTGTAAATCCATTTCTTTTCTCACCATGATTTGTCACTGAAAACAAGCAAGCAAGCAAACAAATATTAAAGAAAACAGAGTAGACAATCAACAAGGTATCCAAAAGCCATAAAAGTAGGTGCTATACTTCTAAATTGTAAAGAAGCCCTGCTTTACAGCCCATGAATTCTAAATTCTTGCCAGGATATAGAAAATATCAGTATTTTATAAAGTTGACAGAATTGTAGTATTAGTTGTGCCAAGAAGTCTGATTTTAGGGGGACAAGATGCCACAGTATTCCTGAGGTTTTGATTGGATGCCTCATCTCAAATCAGAGAAAGAACTAGAGAAAATGTTCTCAAAGATGTTCTCCATCTGTAAGGTGGTTTTACTTAGTAGTCTGGTACATAAGTGCACTCTCAGGGTTTATTTATGGTGATTAGCAACCATAACAGACAAAAATGAAAATTAACATTTGGGAAATGTGGTCTAAGAACAAACTCACTTGAAATGTGACTTTGAAAGGTACTTTCCATAATCTCAATATTACTTAGGAAAACTTTAGGAAGATGGTTTTGGATTTTCTTTTTTCTCTCTTTTTTTTCTTTTCTTTTTTATTTCCAGCCTGTTTGTTTTTCACACAGGAAAACACATTGTTGCTTCTGGTTTGTCCAGAGAACAAATTACTCTAAAATGGTTTAGAGAATATGGAAGATTGCTTATCTTGCTATATTTAATAGAATAATACAAACCCATAAGCTTTGACTACTTAATAAGGAAAAGATCTTCTGCCATCATGTGGAATGTTGGAGAATCTTCGCTTGTTTGATGTTTTTGTTTCTTTGCTGGCTCCTTTATGAAATAAACTGAATTTCCTGAGAGGACTAAATGTTATTACCACAGATAAAAATATTTATTTAAAAATCATGGAGTAAACAAAGGGCACATATTTCAAAAAAATTAAACTTTGATAATGTAGATTTTACTTTTTTCATGAAACAGATTTAAGGAAAAAAGAAAAAGGAGGAACTTCTAGCTCAGAAAAAATTACTCAAATTAGAAATGGAAAATATCTTTTGTCTAATCTCTTCTTTATCTCCTGAGGAATTTTGAGATATACTTAAATTAATTAATGGGTACACTTTATTTATTGCTTCTTTTTTGTATATCATTAGCGTTTTAATGGTATCATTCAGTGCTACCAATATGCTTTTTTCTTTTAATATTTCTCATCTCAGCATAGTTATTAAATACATCTTTCTGTTTCCTCATCTAAATCTCTCTTTTTATTTCATCAGTTATTTTCAGGAAAGGTGGGAAAATGACCCACTTCTTAGTAATAAAGGTTAGAAACATCAGCCACCCTTGAAACATCTCCTACCGACATAGTGAGAAGGCTTGATTTTACCTGCCACACAGGGACATGTTTCAAAGGAAATTTCTGGCCTGGCTGTCATTCACGCTTAATTTATATGCTCCAGAGAATCTTAACCAGATGCCATGTATTTCTTGTTGAAGTGATTTGTCATATTCCACAAGTAACACAATCATCTCTTCTGTGGGAACAGAGAGTGGGAGAAAGGCAATAGACCTGGCAACATTAAATGAAAAGAAGAACGGGTCCAAATTAACCCTTATTATTGGGGCTAAATAATATGATGTCAGCAGCAGGAAAGACATTTTTAAGAATTGCTGCTGACTTTGCAAGCACCCTTTTAAAGTGAAATTTACAGTTTTATATATGTATGTGTATGTGTGTGTGTGTGTTTGTGCGTGTGTGTGCATTTAGACTTAGGAAATAGATGCAATTTTCCACTCCTTCACCTAATTTTCCACATAGATTCATCTCTTTCCTCCTATAAATACCTTATGGAAAATTCACTTCCCCCCTGAATTACAGAATTTGAGGAATGAAGGAGTTAAACCTATTTCTTTTGGTGAGGGGAAAGTTGTTTCCTGCAAATATATCTCAGTAGCCTAGGAGAAATGTTCTGCTAGATTAGGTTGATTGAAAAACTCCACTGATAAGGAAAGAAATGAAGAAGAAGTACCTGGAACAGTGTCTCTCATCCTATCTTGAAGACTGTGGTCACTCCATCATTTTAAACTATTGCTCACAACTCACGTTTTCAGTGGGCCCTTCTGCAACAGAATTATATATGATCCACAATATAAGCACCCAATCCTTTCACGTTCTTCCAATATACACAATTTATTATAAGTGCATCTGTGGACATGGGATGTGCATGCACGCTATGTTTGTGTGTGCATACATGCACATATTTTCCTACAGAGATGACTGGGAAAATTTTTGGAAGGACAAAAGGGAATGATGATTCAAATTTCATTCAGGATAGCAAGTTCTGTTTTCTTACTATGCATCATTTATGTGTCTAGTAGACTATTAGTCACTGGCCCATAGAAATGATTGCTGTGATACCCAACTACCAAGGATTTATCAGGCAGCTGGAAATTTAAGACTAGTAGACCCAAAGGAAGTGGTTAGTAAAATGGGGAGGGCTTTTCTGATTGGCATATATTTTACAGAATACCTGTCAGTGTTCATTATGTAATGAGTACAAAAGGATTAGAGCGTTAAGTAGTAGGGAGACTTTCTCTTCCTACTGTAGAATTTTTACAATTATTTATTGATCATGATGCTTTGACCGCTAGGCCACCGGTAGCAAGAAGCTGATGTGAGTTTGGAATATGTCCTGTTGCTTCAGCTTTTATTAATGATTTTTATCTGGAATCTTCAGTTATGAGCTAAGTTTCTAGGAGTCAAGGGTGAAATCTTCTCTACTTTGAGTCATATATTTGTAGCATTCAATAAAACATTATGTTCACTGGCGATACCCATGTTTATCACAATGACTGTGTGATAAAGAGCTAAGAAAACATGTGTGTGGGCTGCAGATTTGCTTGGGCAAAGGGGAGAAAGACCCAAGCAGAAAAATATAAAATATAAACAGAAATGATATCAGAAAGGGCAAATTGATGATGTTTGTTGTCATTGCTATCACAGTGAGACCTATATAAATAGAAGGTTACAGATAGGAACTCACTATCAAGTCAATTTATTCTACTCTCTAAAGTCATTCTGTGATAGTGAAATATTTAAAGATACCCTGTGCTTTTAATAGATGGCTTTCTGACTTGAACTGCTAAAGCCAGAGAGTAGAAATCTTAACATTCTTTATTTAGTTTGCTGATAAACAGAATGTGCCTCTTCTGCTAAAAATTAGTAGTCATTAAGACAAGGACCACCTTTCCTGAATTCTTGATTGGTTAGCTGCAATTATAGTTGGATAGTGGGATAGCTCAGTTCAAACATTGACAAGCTGTCAATGTACATCCTTTAAAGCAAAACCAAGGACTTTTCAAGTCTTTTTAATAATTTAGAGCATATATGTGGAATACTCACAATGCACAATTATTTCTGGAAACTATAAGTATTATATAGCACTCAGGAAGATAAGGATTTGATCTCTTATAATATCATCAACTTTAAGCTGTGGATCTCTGTGAATCATTTCCTGGTGTTATCAAATATAAATCTCCACTGCTATAAAAAAGTTAAGTTGCCTTATTTGTAGACTTTCATAGATAAAAAAATAAACAAAACTTGGAAACCAGGTAAGTCTTTATGGATCAGGTGTCAATTTTATGTTGGGAACAAGTAAAAATGATAGCATTTTCCAATTATTTGTTGGGATTAATTTAGATAAGTAAAATTGCAAGTGATTTTGGAAGACTCTCATAGAACAAACTATATTCATAAAATATAACACAATCTGTGTGCATGTCTTTTTGATATATTCAATATTTAGTGCTCTTTGTAAATTTTTTTTTGTTAAGAGTTGTCAAGGCAATTATAGCAATGTAGAAATTTTCAGAGATGAAATGGATGACAGAGATTCAAACAACTTTTCTAAGTCTTGTGAGAAATATACTCTGCTAGACCTTTACTTTTTGATATACAATGTAGAATGTTCCTGTTGATTTCCATGTTGCTAGATATTTAACTCTGAGAATTTGTGGAAGTGTTTCAATCCAGTAAATATTACAACAATAACAAACACACAAACACACACACGCAGAGGGAGGCGGGGATCAGAATTGGGCCTGAGTGAAAGATAGATGGAAATAAATTATAAAAGACTCATTTTGTTGCTGTATTTTTGTTTTGCATTGTTTTGCTTTCGGTATTTAGGACTTTCATAGATAAAGTTGTAGGAAAGAAATCCAGGGCCTCACACATACTTTGCAAGTTCTCTACCACTGGACTGCACCACAGCCCACTTTATTTGTTTATTTTTTTTTATCTTGAGACAGGGTCTCATTAAATTATTCAGGCTGCCTCTGGCCTCAAACCTGTGATCCTCCTGCCTCCACTTCTTGAGTTGTTGGGATTATAGGCATGAGCCACCACACCTGGCTGCTGTTTTGTTTTTTAAAACCTTGAAGGTGCTGTGGTAAACAGTTAGATTTTTCTCATTTTTAGTTCATAAGAAGAGATACAGAAAGGCAAATACATTACAAATGAAATTTTCCTCCTAGACTCTTTCTAGATCTTAATCAAAAAGGAAAATCCTCTATGCCTTCTGTCAAAGGTATTCTGGTTTAAGTGAAAGCACAAACTGGAATATTCCCACTGTTAACAGCACTAAGGAGCACTAATGCTTCGTGAGGAACAGTCCCAGATCCAGCAGCGGATGGGGCTGTTTAGCTCATCTGTTGTTGCTTCACCTTGTCTCATTCAACATCCAGGAGGTGAAATAAGAAGTCCAATAAGAAACAAGTTTATTTGGTAGCATAAAATGCCTCGGGAGCTATTCCCAGTTTTCACAACTACTGCTTAAACGTTTCTCAAAACTTCAGATTGCGTTGTTGTTGTGGCAAAGTTCAAAGGCAAAGTTTACCATTAGCAAAGAATTACATAGTGACCTGGAATCCGTACAGGAATGTTCCAATGTTGTAGCAAGTCCTTGGCAATGTGTTGTGTTGTATGCATTTTTGGAATGAGTGCTAACGCAGGTGTTTAGGGAACACTGTGTGCTTTAACTCAGAATTAAATCACTGTAGCCTAGTGGCATCGATACTTTGAATTATGGGTGATCTTTTAAAATTTAGTTTATAATTTTCACACGTGGAAAAGAACAATAATATTGGATCCTATAGTAAAAGATAGATGTTGATGCAAAACAACCAAAGCCAAAGCCACACACAGAGAGAAGGCAATGGGCAAATGTGTTGAGTCACTTCTTAAATACATACTTTTTTCATTAATTTGTTAAGAAATTTTCCACAACAATTAGTTAGATGCTGGCAGAGAAATAATGAATAATATTTACAAGCTCACAAATAGGCAGAGGCATATATGAAGTAACTAACATCTGCTCTAGTAGAACATTTCTTAAGAACATGAAAAGACATAGGAGAAGGCCATTGATTCTCTCTGGAACGTGGCATGAGATGGGCAGATCAGGCAAAGTTTGGGTAAGTTAGTTTATTTATGAATGTTATATATGTATATCAGCTCTGTGACAACCAGAGAAGCAGAACCAACAGGCAAAATATATTGAGAAATTTATTGCATGGCATTGGCTTGTCCGATTGTTGGGGCTAGGCAAGTCCAACATCTGTAGAGCAAGCTGCAAGAAAGATGGACCAGAAGTAAAGGCATGGAGAAGTTGGTGTCCACACATGGACTTTATTCTTGAGGGAAGCCTCAGTCTAGCCTTTCAAGTGAATCAGTCTTATCTAGGTTATCTACAATAGACTCTCTCACTTCAACTCTGCTGTTTGCGGACTTCATGCTTATGCAGTTATAAAAAATCCTTGTAACACCCAGATGAGTGTTTAGTTTAATTATTAAGGATGGTAACATAGTCAAGGTTTTGTCTTGCTTCCTTCACTGAGCAAAATTATTTTGAAGTTTACTCATGTTCATTCCTTTTTATTACATATATATTCTGTTATATAGAAATACTAATTCATTACATGTTGTTGTTGTTAGGTGCCATCGAGTCGGTATCTGACTCATGGAGACCCTCATAGGGTTTTCAATGGCTGGCTGTTTCGGGATTGCCTTGGGAGTGGATTGCCAGGCCCTTCTCCCATTTTTGCGGTGCTGGGAATTGAACTCGAGACCTCAGAGACTGCAGCGCGGAGCTCTACCAACTGAGCTAAATCCCAGCCCAATTTATTACATAGAAATACTAATTCCATTATATAGAAATACTAATTTATTTACCCAAATACCCAGTTGATAAACTTTTGATTTTTTCCAAATTTAAAATTTCAAAAAAGCTTTTATGAACCTTTTAATACAAGTATTTGTGTGGATGTGTTTTGATTTCTCTTGGATAAATACCTAGACGGTAACTGTGTAGATCTTGTGATAAATGTGTGTCTACCTTTGTAAGAAAACTTCAAACTTTTCCACAGCAGGTGAGCCATTTTATTTTGGTACCTCAATGCATGAGAAGGCCAATTTTCTACACATTTTCAAATCTTTCTATAAGTAGGTAGCTTTTTAACTTTTACCATTACAACAGTATATAGAAGTATAGCACAATATTTTAAATTTCCATTGTTGTAATGGCTAATTAATATTGAGAATACTTTTACATGTTTTGTTGCCATTGATATATTTTCTCTGGAGAAATCTCTTTAAATTTTTAGTCTGTTATTTATTGTTGTATTTGTCTTTGTATGATTGAGTTTAACAATACTTTACATATACTGACTGTCATTTATCAAATATAAAATTTGTAAACATAGTCTCATAGTCTGTTATTTATCCTTTTATTATCTTAAGAGTGTCTTTTAAAAAGAATTAGTTTTAAGTGGGATGGAATCCAGTTTAATAACTTGTTCTTTGATTAAGGTTTTGATGTCTTGCCTAAGATAGCTTTGCTTAAACCTGAAGTCACAAAGATTTTTCTCTTGTCTTATCTCCCAGGAGTTTTTACTTTTTCGTTTTACATTTAGGTTTGTGATCTAGTTGGGGCTAATTTTCATATATGGTGCATGGTATTGATCAGAGTTGTTTGTTTTTGTGCATATGGATATACTGTTCCAGTATCATTTATTGAACAATTATTCTTTCTTTCCTGAATTGCCTTTACATGGTTGTCATTAGTCAGCTGTCTCTATACATATAGGTCTATTTCCAGGCTGTGTTCCATACCCTACTTTGTCTCATGATCTTGAAGGCTACCCATTTTTTTTTTTTTTAAAGAGGGTATTGCTGTGTAGCTGATGCTGGCCTGGACTTTGAAATCTTCCTGCCTTAACCTCCAAAGGGCTGGGATTACAGACCTGCACTGTCACATGTTACTCAAAGCCTATTTTGACTCCAGTACCACATCTCTATTATTGTAGTTTTAAATAAGTCTTGAAATTAAATAGTTACTTCTCTGTGTTCATTTTAAAAATAATTTTGACCATTATAGTCATTTTTAATTCCAAATGAATTTTAGAATTATCTTGTAAATTTCTAGAAGAAATAAAAGTTACCATCTGGAAAATTTACTGAGATTGTACTGAAATTGTAAATTAATTTTTTAAGACATGAAATCTAAATAATATTTTCTTCTGACATGAATGCCATATACCTATTCTAATATGTTGATGTGTTAAAAATTTTCATAGCAGTGCTTTGCTGTTTTGTTAACAGGTATTATATATCTTTTGTCAGATTAATTTACAAGTATTCCATATTTGGGGATTATTTTGCAAATTATAATTTTAGAATGTCAGTTTCTGAATTATGGGTTGTTGTTGCTGTTGTTAGGTGCTGTCAAGTCAGATCTGACTCATAGCGACTTTCACAGGGTTTTCAATGGCTGATTGTTTTGGAATTGCTTTGGGAGTGGATTGCCACATACTTCTCCCATTTTGTGGTGCTGGGCATCAAACCTGGGTCATCAGAGAGTGTGAAGTAGCATTCTACCAGCTGAGCTAAACCTTTAAAGACCTGATAATTGAAGAGGCTGGAAATTGCCACTCTAATTCTTATAATAAGAAAGAGCTGAACAAACTGAAAGCCAAAGACATTTCTTGACCCCTTAGAGAACTGAGGACTCAGAGCAAACGTCTATCCTAAATTCTAGAATGACGGTGAATCCAGAGCATCACAGCTGGGATATGCTTACCTGGAACTGAAGCCACTGCAACAGCATGCACAGGAGCAATTATGTGGTAGTTTTAACAAATTGCTAGAGATTGAATGTGAATTGGCTTGAGTTTGAGAAACTCCTCAGGATTGCAGTGTTGAGGGTCAGAGCCACACTTTTGGTGATTTTGCCACCATGAACCCAGAAACCTTTAAGTTTTCACTTGTGGCTCTGGCAGAGGGAGAGAAGAGTAACCAGGAAGAGTAGAAGAGTCACCATCATGAAGATGTCTACATGTCTCCCAAAGCTCAAGAAGAGCGACAGACCTGTCTTGGGTCCCTGGGTCAGCCAGAAAACATCATCAAGATAGTTTAGTGGAGCGGCCATATTCCTTTCCCTTCTCTGATGGATCACTCATGGTCTGAGATCCAGTGTCGTGAAAACTGTTATTGCATATATTTTCCCCATTTTTAGGGTGTTTTAGGTGGTGGATGAATATGGTTGATCCTAATTACTTCATCTTGGTCATATGCAGAAGCCCTACATTTACATTGAAGGAGAACAACTCAAGAGTTTCCTTTGATGGTGATTTCATATTCACATGTACCTGGTGATTTATAGTAGACTTTATACAATCATAGAAGAAAACAATATGTGAAATTTGTTATAAATCCCTAGTGATGCTTATGCTGATGGTTGGTCTTTGCTTATGCATTATTGGCAGATTTCTATTGCTTTTTGTTTCTAATTCCTTTAAGTAAATCTTTCATTCCATGAAACCTGGAATTAAGAGTAATCTTAAAATTGTTGAGGTGTATAAACATATTTATAGCTTCATCTTTATAACCTCTTCTGAATGCAGATGTAATAAAGCATATACTGGAGGTGCCAAAAATGTATACATATTTTAAGAGATGTTATCTGTGTATTACTATACAAAGTTGAATTTAATTACTGTAGCAATGTGTACTATGATGTACTGGATTATATTTCTACTATCATGACAGACCCCCACGTGTCTGTCAGCTTGACATGTGGCGGGGGCTTCTGTGCTGCTGTGATGCTGAAATTGAAATTGAAATTGCTGTGATGCCACTGGTGCTTCAGATACGACCAGGGCCACCCAGGGTGAACTGGTTTTAGCTGAGCTTCCAGTCTAAGACAGACTAGGGAGAAGGACCTGGAAGTCCACCCCCATTGCCAGATTTTTAATGAGCCATTAAAAATCCTATGAACAGCAGAGATGCACTGTCAAATATCGTGCTGGAAAATGAGCCTCTCAGGCTGGAAGGCATTCAAGAAACTACTGGGAAAGAATTGCCTCCTCAAAGTAGAGTGGATCATAATGATGAGAATCGAATAGAGCCCCTAGGACCTCCTTTTGCTGATGTGGCATGACTCAAATTGAGAAAAAAAAAAAAACAGAGGCTGTAACATTGGGATTAAATATAAAAAGATCATGTGCATGGCAGTGTTGGGTAGTGTAGTGTTTCCTTCTGTTGAACATAGGGTCGCTATGAATCAGATCTGACTTGATGGCACTCAACAAAAACATCTAATCAGAACTGGCATATAATACATTCTTAAAACAGCAAAATGGAAAACTTTCATCCCACGATGTTTCTTTATTTATATTTTGGCACCATTTTATAATTTAACTGATATTTATAGTCATATGTGGAGATTATCTGATTATTCATATTTTTCTCTCAGTGGACTATAAACTCACCAGGGTAGTGATCATATTTTACATCTTTTACATCTTTTATTCATCTTATCACCCTTAGTATCTATCCTAGAGCCATTCCCACAATAAGCCTTCAATTCCTGTGTATTGAATTAAGCTGAATCATTCTGGTTCTTCAATGACTATATCAGGTTAATAATATATTCCCTCTTTCAAATGCAGCTGTTCCACTTTGAGTATAAAGAATAATAATCTGCTTCAGAAATTATCCACTCTGTTATTCAAAACTAGTGAAATTTGTCCAAAATATAAATCTTTAGTTATATCCTTTGACATGAAAACTCTACTATTCTGTGATTCTTGTCTTCCATTTTGGCTTCTAATTGGTATTCAACTTGATTTATAAATCCCATTGGCATTATTCTTCTTATAAAGGCACGTTTTCTATCTAAATTAAATCTCATTCACTTGATTTTCTTTTATATCTTAAACTCTCAAGATCCATCTGCAATTTCTCTGTTTTTAACTTTCTAGTCTTGAGTATGTAATCTTCTCATTTTTAGTCATCTCTAGGGTTTACCAAGTAATTTTTTTCTTC
>VMDO01007055.1:50437-94749 GCA_007922755.1 Pedetes capensis | reverse complement strand
GCTCCTCCACCAGGTGACACTCCTCCACCAGGACATGCTCCTCCACCAGGTGACATTCCTCCATCAGGTGACACTCCTCCACCAGGTGACGTTCCTTTCCCCAGTGACCCTCCTCTGCAAGGTGATGCTCCTCCACCAGGTGATGCATCTTTCCCAGGTGATGCACCTTCCCGTCCCCACACAGAGCCTACTGAGGCAGGGAGCAGATTCCCTGAGCACCCACTTTCCTGCTCGTGTGGGGACACAGGAGTGACCGAGGGAGTGTTGGAGCTGATGTCCTGCACTGATGTCGTGGAAGGACAAGAAGAGACAGAGACAGAGACAGAGATGGAGGGAGAAACAGACACACAAAGAGACAGAGAGGTAGAGAGATAGAGAGCCGGAGAAGCCGAGAAACAGAGAAAGAGAGACCCAGACAGAGGAGAGACAGACAGACAGAGGGAGAGACAGAGCCAGGCTCCCTAGCACACACACAGAATCCCAGCAGCACGGAAGACAGAGGCAGGAGGATCATGTGTTCAAGGGCAGAGGCAGCTTGAGCAACTAGCAAGACCCTGTCTCTCAAAACAAAAAACGGATCAGGAGTGCAGCTTGGTGGCGGGACACTTGCCTGCCACATGCAAGGCCCTGGGCTCGACCCTCCAGTACTTCCAAAAAAACGGGAGCCAGAGGGAGAGGCCAAGACACAGAGACAGAGATGAAGACAGAAGGAGAGGCATGTGTGAGGTCAGGCAAGGTGAGCGGGGGCAGGAGTGGGCGAGGCCAGAGGATGGGTGGGCACACAGCATCCAGGAGAGGGCCAGCGGTCAGGGCCAGAGGGGCAGCAATGCCTCAGAAACCACATCTACCACTGTCACAGATGGACCCTGAAGGGGCACAGAGACACTACTGGAGAGTGGAAATTGGGAGCAGCTGGAGGCCCCAGGTGGGAGGAGGGAGCCTGGTGAGCCAACGGCTCTGTGATGTGGCTGTGGAGGTGCATGGGCGCCCCTACCCGTGGTAGAAGTGGCTGAACTGAAAAAGTCATGCGCTGCACAGCTGAGCCGGCCCAGGAAAGGTGAATGTGAGGAAGGCTGGTAGTTTGCATCTAAGCGGAGAGGGGGGCTGGTCTGGATGCCCACAGGAGCCACGCTTGTGTCCCAGGAGCCCCTGGCGTGACCAAAGCCAGTAGCGAAGACAGCGGCTCAGGAGGCGGAGGCAGGAGGATCGCAAGTTCAAGACCAGAGGCAGCCTGCGTAATTTAGCGAGACCCTGTCTCAAAAAGTAAAAAGATGGGCTGGGGGCGAAGCTCAGTGGTCCAGCACTTGCAGCGCATGCAGGTGCAATGCCCTGGGTTCAACCCCCAGTAGCACAAAAAAAAAAAAAAAAAAAAAAAAGGCTCGAGGGGCGGAGTGTGCATGGGAGAGGCAGCAGTGTGCGCTGGAGGCCATGGGCAGCCCTGCCTTTCGTGTCCCAAGCACCAGATGTGGCAACCTGTGGTGTGCGGTGTGAGCCCTGGAACTGGCCGTGCTGGAAAGCGGAGGCTGGCCTCCTGCCAACCCCCACAGGGCCGTCCCCAGGGCGCGCCCAGGCATGGCGGCAGCGTCTGCTGGCACCACGCGGCCTGACCGGTGCTCTCTGCCCTCAGCTAGGGTGGGGGAGGAGGGCGGGGTGGGGGACGGCGTGCAGAACCGAAACCTTGGGCCAGACTCGTCACCCCGCAGGGAGGCCCCGCCAGACCACCAGCACTGACGCCAGGACGCCCCGGAGGTGCGATCGGTGGCGCCAGCCCGCGGCCTCAAAGAACCCGGGGGGCGGAGGCTGCCAAGGTCCCGCTGCGCTTTGCAAACGCTGAGGCCCTGGGCAAGCAATAGGTGCCACGCGCACAGGTGCGGCTCGGCCCTCTCCCAGGACCCTTCCTGCTGCTCCACTTGCAAAGAAGGCCTGGGCTGGAAAGCGAGGGTCGTGTTCGCCTCCCACCCACGCATGGGTGCCAGCGCTCCAGGTTCTGGCGGCCGCCTCCACCGCAATCCTTGATCCTCGCGCGCCCCCTGACGCCCAGAGGCCGCCCTTGCCAGCGGCCTGGTCTGCCGGAGAACGGTACGCAGCGCCCTCGCGTGGCCGTGCGCCGCCACCACCACCGCAGACATCCAACCTGGGGCTCATGGCTGCCGTCCTGCAGTGAGAAAGGTGAAGCCTCGCCCTTCCGTGGTCACAGGCGGCTCCAGCCCGGCTGCAGGGGCGGGAAAGCTGAGTTGGGACAGGGACCCTGTATTGCCCGCCATCACCGGCCCTAGGGCTAAAGTTGACCCCTCCAGCTGGGGCTGGAGACAGTGGGCCGTCCCAGCAGGGACCCATGGCCAGGGTACCCAGTGGTCAAAGACAAGGACCTAACCCAGCCAGGCTGGGCTCGAGAATGGCACCGACTCTGGCATCCTGGTACAGGACAGTTTTCTGGGCGCACCTTCTCCAGTGGTGCCAGCTTTGGCCCAGGTACCAGGGCCTGTGCGCCTCCCCCAGGAGGCCAATCGAGGAGCCAGTGGCCCAGCGCAGGGCCGTCAGGGGTCCAGGAGGGCCCAAGATGGATCCCTGCACAAGGCTGGCACGCCGGGGCCTACTCCTCCAGGAGCAGGGTGCACCCAGAGCCTGCGCCCCCTCTTGCAGACCCCAAGAGAGCGCACTCTTGGGCAAGGGGCGGCGACTGCGGATCTACTGGACCAGCTTCTACCCCCGGGCTGCGGTGTCCACCCCTGTGCACACCAGGACCCTTGAAGAGGAAGAGGAGGCGGAGGGAAACAGGATGGGAAGGGAGGGGCGATCTGCCTGAGCCCAGAATAGCACCCCCAAGGCCTCTGATCCTTGTGAACTCACTTGGTGGTTGTTCAGGTCGCTGGCTGGTGTACTTGTCATGGTGAGAGACCAGGACATTTTCATGTTTTCTTCTAGTGTTCGCACACGGGAAAACAGGTCTCCATACTGTTGCCCCCGATCGTGGGCATGCTCCACAGGATGCCCAGGACTCACCCTGCCCTCTGTTGTCCAGACAAACAGCACCCACTCAGGAGCCCATGCTGGAGGGCCAAGCTCACCGCCACCACCTGCCTGCACCCACGTGGCCAGTCGGCTGTGGGACCAGCCTTCAGGGAGAATCTCGCATTCCCACGCCAGGCTGAGCCTGTTGTTTGCTAACAGAATGAGCCCTCACTGGCGCCCAGCGGGAGCAGGGGCCCCGCGGGGTAACCCTGGCTCACTCACTCGCTCTTTGGGTGATGGCGTGCTTTGGTAGAGTGGAGCTTATTTTTTCCCACAGGCAAAAGTAGCACCCAAGACACGTGTTGCTCCGGGTCAGGCTCTACGCTCGGCGCCTGCAGGGCCCAGGCCTCCAGAGGCTGCCCTCCAGCTCCTTCATCTTCTCTCCCTCCAGCAGAGCAGGTCTCAGCCCTCTCCTCACCCCACGCCTATCAGAACCAACCAGCTCCCTCGCCCTGAGCTCAGTGCCCTCCAGCCCTGACCACCTGGAGCACCAAACCTTCCTCCCTCCTGAGACAGAGGAGTGGATTCAGGGGTCCCCACAGTCTGTGGGGGTTAAGAGGACAAACTCTGGAGCCAGGAGACCCAAGGTCAAGTCTCAGCTACACAGGTACTGTGTGACCTTGACTGGCTGGCTTAACCTCTCTGTGCCTGTTCTCCACCCCTGTCCGAGATGAGCTGAATGCCTACCTCACAGGGGTGTGAGTTAAATGAACTGTGTGTTGAGAACTCAGGTCAGAGCCTGACCCATGGCGAACGCTGAACGTGCTGGCTGTTGTTCTTCGGCCTGAGGTGGACAGGAACACATGCAGATCGAGGATCCGCAGAGGACAGGTGGCCATGGCCCTGTTAAGTAACGTACATGCTTCTCCCGTGAACACTTTGGTCAAGTGTGGGGAGATGACTCGGGACAGAAGTCAAAGGAGGGGGTCCAGGGCAGAGCCCCAGGAAGGGCAGCTAAAGGAAGGGGTCCAGGGCAGAGCCCCAGGAAGGGCAGCTAAAGGAAGGGGTCCAGGGCAGAGCCCCAGGAAGGGCAGCTAAAGGAAGGGGTCCAGGGCAGAGCGCCAGGAAGGGCAGCTAAAGGAAGGGGTCCAGGGCAGAGCGCCAGGAAGGGCAGCTAAAGGAAGGGGTCCAGGGCAGAGCGCCAGGAAGGGCAGCTAAAGGAAGGGGTCCAGGGCAGAGCGCCAGGAAGGGCAGCTAAAGGAAGGGGTCCAGGCAGAGCACCAGGAAGGGCAGCTAAAGGAAGGGGTCCAGGGCAGAGCCCCAGGAAGGGCAGTTAAAGGAAGGGGTCCAGGGCAGAGCCCCAGGAAGGGCAGTTAAAGGAAGGGGTCCAGGCAGAGCACCAGGAAGGGCAGCTAAAGGAAGGGTCCAGGGCAGAGCACCAGGAAGGCCTTGGCCCTCCCCACCCTCCCCAGGCCCCACCCTGGGAAGCCGGGCACTTCACCAGCCTATAGCCTGGACAGCCAAGGGCCACACACGTAGTTTTACGCCCCATTGTCATCATCTCAAAACTTTTCATCACCTTTAAGAGGGACAACGGCATGTCCACGAGCAGACCTGGGCTCTCCACGCCCCAGGACAGAGTCCCAGTGGACCCCAATGCGTGGAAGTTCAGAGACTCAGCAATGGCAAAGTCAGCATGCCACACCCAGGACTAAGGTGGCAGAAGCCGGCCAGCTACACTTCCCCACCAATCAGAATGTGCTTCCCACACAGGAGAAGGGCGTCCTAAGAAACACAGCAGCAACCAAGGAACCCACCACCCGCTGCCTGTACCAGCCAACCCTTGACACTAGGAATGACCAGGAGGCCCCTGCAGCTCCTCATCCTATGCCAAGGGCAGCGCGTGGCAGGAATTAATACACAGACCAAGAGACACAGCTTCCTCCTCTGCAGTGCCCGCCACTCTCACAGAAGTTGGGAGATACAAACGTGCCATCTGCAGTATTCCCCATAGAAGCTAAATGCTCTTATATTTGCATTTAAAATTGTCACTGCACACCGTCCAGAAAAACAGAACATTCATTTATTAAGTTTTTTATTTGTCTTTACTCATGACATGGTATGGCAAATCAAATCCACCATGACAACTAAAGAGAATGTGAAGAAAAGCTGTATTACATCTTTTTCTTTTTTTTTTTTTTTCCAGTCCTGGGGGTTGAACCCAGGCCTCATGCCTGCATGCTTTACAAGTGCTGGACCACTGAGCTGCGCTCTCAGCCCATTTTTTTACTTTTTGAGACAGGGGCTCGCTAAGTTACACAGACTGTATCTGGTCTCGAACTTGCGATCCTCCTGCCTCCGCCTCCCAAGCCACTGGGATTACAGGCGTGCGCCACTGCACCCGGCATCTCATTACTATTAAAGGCACTTCGATCCTACTTTCTGAACAAGCAGTCCCTCAACTCACACCACTGGGCTCCTTCCCCGGCAGTGGACAACAGAAGCAGCCTGAGCTTTCGGCCCTGAAGCAGAACCAGGGACTCCAGGCGCCTGAGTCTCACCTGCAGGCATCGGGGGGGGGCAGGAGCAGCCCATCGCTGCCCAGAGCACGGCCTGCGAGTGTCCTCGTCCTCGATGGCAATGTGCCCGCCTACACTCGAGTTTGTAAAACTGCACAAGCGCGTGGGGAGCTCCTTGGCTGCTGCTGTGTTTCTTAGGATGCCCTTGTCCCGTGTGGGAAGCACATTCTGGTTGGTGGGGAGGCGCAGCTGGCCGGCTTCTGCCGCCTTAGTCCTGGGTGTGGCATGCTGACCTTGCCGTTGTTGAGTCTCTGAACTTCCACATACTGGGGTCCACTGGGACTCTGTCCTGGGGTGTGGAGAGCCCAGGTCTGCTCGTGAACACGCCGTTGTCCCTCTTAAAGGTGATGAAGAGTTTTGAGGGTGCTCAGGGGACAGTGAGGGAACAGAGGAAAAGAATGCTGGACAGAGGCTGCCCTGAACACCCAGCAGTCACCAGGGGCACCAACCTTCAGACTTGGCCTCGGCCGTGAGACATGCGCGTTACCTACCAGGCACTCCTGATTCTTGAACAAGACCTTCCCGGCACGAGGAAAGCCAGCAGACACGTGCCCCGTGTTCCAAACCACCCGGAGCTACTTCCCTAGCTGCCCTGCCAAGCCACATGCCCCAGAACCTTCCTCTAGATCTCAAATAAATAGGAGGGAAGACGGGGAGGGAAGGATAGGTGGTGGGCCCTCTGGGGGGCTCCCAAGCTCCTAGCTTTTTTCCATATATCATGGCTGTTACTTTTAGGCACAAATTCAGGGCAATAGCAGAACTATTTTAATTCCTACAGAAATCACCAGTCCTCCCCTTTCCCCAGACAGGCCACAGCAGGCTGTCTTAGGAGGGAGGGCCCTCCTAGATAGAACTGCTGAGCCATCCTCAGGCCAGGGCTCCCTCTAGTGTTTACGTGGGGAGCCTGCAACTTTCTCAAATAAAACCAGGCGCTTCCAGGAAATGTTAAATCCCCTGGGCTACCACTGAGGACCACCTAAATGGAGGGAGAGGGCATAGAAGAGGACTGTTACAGTCAGAACCCATAGTCACATAACTTTTTTTTTTTTTTCTTGCAGTACTTGGGGTTGAACCCAGGGCCTCACGCTTGCATGCTCTGCAAGTGCTGGACCACTGAGCTGCACCCCGGCCCATTTTTTCACTTTTTGAGACAGGGTCTTGCTAAGTTATGCAGACTGCCCCTGGTCTCGAACATGTGACCCTCCTGCCTCTGCCTCCCAAGCCACTGGGATTACAGGCCTGCGCCACCGCACCCAGCTCATAGTAGCGAAACTTTTGAAAGGCCACACGGTATCTGAAGTTGGAGACATCCGCATATGGCCTCTGTGAGGCAGCTCCCTGAGAGCCCACGCGGCTCTTCAGGCTCAGTACGAGGACTGGACTGCGGGGTCCTGGCTCAAGTCACTGCCCCTCACCCTGACACCTGGCCGAGACTCAGCATACCCCAGAGGCGTGGGTCCATGAAGGTCAGGCCTACATCTTCCTTAACAAAGGGCACTCAGCGTTACCACAGCGGTCTCCCCACAGCACACCCATCTACAGGTTGGGTCACCTCTACGCACCTCTCACCTAGGATGTCAACCAGTCAGGAAGAGCTACTTGGCTCAGTCAGAAGATGGACCAGCCTCCCAGATGCCCAGGAAGGGACAAGGGCGAGAACCCTGCACTTCATCCAAGGTTCTCCTCATAGGCAGGAAGGCAACTCCAGCTGCACTCACCTCTGCGGGGGCGGCCCCGGGGAGGGTGCACGTCAGGTGTTCAAGCCCTGATCCTGGGTGGAAACACCACCTCCCACCCTTCCTTACCTGTAAGGACAATCTCACACCCCCAACAAATCATTCCTCCCATAAGGCTGTGTGAGTTGAGAGTTTAGCGACAGCTCCGCACTGGCAGACTATCACAAAGCTGAATGCAGTCATCCCTCAGGATCCATGGGTACTGGCCACCAAGCATTCCAAAACCCATAGCCTCTTTCATTGGTTTTATCCCCCTGGTTTGTCTGGGGGGGTTGGGCGGTACTGGGGTGGGCTGTGCTGAACTCAAGGCCTTATGCATACTTCCCAAGTGCTCTACCCCTGGGCTGCACCCCCAGCGCCAATACCCTTTTATCTGGAGACAGGATCTAAGTTACACAGGCTGCCTCTGGCCTCGAACCTGTGCTCCTCCTCCTGAGTTGCTGGGATAACAGGCGTGGGCCACTGCTCTTGGCTCCCACCCCCATTTTTTTTATAACAAAGCAAAATCAGAGTTGTTGTTGGTTTAAAAAAAAAAAAAAAGAAAAGAAAAAGAAAAAGCCGAGCATGGTGGCCCACACCTGTAATCCCAGCAGCTCAAGAGGCGGAGGCAGTAGGACCACAAGTTTGAGACCACAGGCAGTCTGTGTAACTTAGCAAGACCCTGTCTCAAAAAGTAAAAAAATGGGCTGAGGGTGCAGCTCAGTGGTCCAGCACTTGCAGAGCACTCAAGTGCGAGGCCCTGGGTTCAACCCCCAGTACCGAAAGGAAGGAAGGAAGGATTCAGGAAGGAAGGAAGGAAGGAAAAAGGCAGCTCACTGGTTCAGGCCTATTTCCCTAGGCAGACACCAGTTCTGGGAACGTCTCCAGCAAGGACGTTCTCTACAGGCACAGGGCCACCAGCCAGGAGTGAAGAGCCCTCCAGTGGGGAGCCCACTGCTTCCTCCTCAGCAGCCCCTTCTAGGAGGGCAGTGCTGCCAGTGGGTGGCCTGGCTTCCCAGAGTGCCAGGTAATAAAGCCACAAGGCAGGTCTCCATGGTCTCCACCAATGGATCCCTGCTCAGGCCAGCTGTCCTAAGCACCTCAGACTTCGCTCCCCTGGCCAACCCCGCCCCCTTGGGGGGTAAGGAGAGGATGAGCTCCACCTCACACCCAAGGCCACCCAGGGGCCCCCACTTCCCATGCACACCCAAACTCACCACACTCCACACGGCACCTACCTGGAAGCTCCCACCCCCAATAAAGTCACACATGCAGCAGCACCCAAATGACACTGCCAGCCCTCCCTGTGAGCCCAACGGACTTCTCAGGTGCTGAGAACATTGTCTCTAAAATTTCAGAAGCAGAGAGAGGACTTCACTTCCAACAAAACATTTCACCAAGGCCGGGTTCACCTATAAACCTAGTCACAGAAATGTATTAGAAAACGTGATGGGAGTTCAGTAGGGCCCCAACCCTTTATTTTCTAAACTTTATCTAACAACATCAGGCTAGGAATGGCCAGTTTGCGTCAAGATATCTTAACCATCCCAGGTCTAGCCAGAAACACCTGTAAACAACTTTGCCTCACAGCCCCAATAACCTAGGGTCAACGTAACCAGTAACAGAATTTGAGAGGAAAAGGATAAACCATGGTGAGAGAGTTTGCAGGGGCTGACCCGGTGGCATCCAGGAGAGCCGGGTGCTCCCCAACAGTCCACACAAGGGAAAGAGGGCTGCCTCAGAAGACAAGGCACAGCATCTGGCCACAAGGGTGTTCTCCGAACTGGAAGTAAGAACTCACGTGAAAAGTTAGGCATTTCGTTTGAATGTGCATTAAGGAAGAAAAAAAATCTAGTTTATCAAATCCAGGAAAGCAAACGTTACTCTTGCTTAGGATGAGGTACAGTTAGAGGCTGACCTGGTTTTTAAAAAAAGGAAAAATTATAAAAGTCACGTATAATTTGTTTGGGAGAAACACATAGGAAAATTATAGACCCTTCCTCTATGATCCACACGTCCTTGAAGCCAATTCCTATCTCAGTTAAAATTGTGATTTCCACCCTAATAGGAAACAAGTTTTCAAAAGAGCTGTAACTACACACAGTGGCCAGAAAATCCACTTCCAGCCGTGGTAGGAAGCTAAGCCACACCCACCTTTCCCACTTGTGGGACTGCCCTCTGGCACATGCCCACCATGGGCCTCCTCCCCTCCTTCCACCATCACAACAGAGTAGGCGCGCAGCCTGATGGAGGAGGGGCCTGCTTCGGAGCGCTGGGACTGGCTGCACATGGCTCCTCTCGTCACTCTGACCTAAAGTACTGGCTTATGCACGCCTTTCCTTCTGACCACCAAACAGCAGTGTGCAGCCCTAACTGTCCAGATCAACAGGCTATGATGTGCCACAGGTACCAAAACCACCGAGACCCACGGACACGAACTCAGACATCTTGGAAAAGACCTGCACCAATGACTCAAACACGTTACACTCAGGACCCAAAAAGAGAAAAAAATTACGTTCAGTCCAACGGTTAAAATGAGGGGTGATGCTTCAAACAGACTGATGGTTCTTTCTCAGCTGCCCACTCTGCTGGGTGTTCTGAAAAAGGCACTTGCTGGGACGCCCGCAGAGGGAGTGTGCTCTCCTCTTAAGTGTCCCTGGGCGACGCACTCCTGGTGCTTTCTGCAGTGAGTCTGGGAGGCTGGCGTCCCCCGTGGCCTCTGCAATCCCAGTGCCGATCTCACCTGTGACAGCAGGAACAGATCTCCAGTTTTTTCCTCAAGCTGTAACGAGGCCTTTCACCAGTGAGGGGAGCCATTGGGTTGGCACAGGAGCCAGGCTGAGTGGCATGGTGCACTGGGCTCCGTCTCTGTTCTCCATTTTCTGAGGCCTCCCTGCGCTGCTGCAGGAGCCCCACATGTTCAGAAAGATTTAAAGGAGATTAACCACAGTGGTTGTATTTTTAACATCACTATAAAGATAGACCTTTTTGCACACAGTATGTTTTTATGGAATTCAAAGATGTTTATTGCCTTCTATTTTGGTGGAAAAAATGTAACATACATTTATTTATTTAGCACAACCTTGTGAAATACACAAAGCATAACCGGGTAAGAAGAATTCTTCTATCCCTACTCCATTGTCCATTCTGAGGACCGAATCATGAACTGCTCCACTGTAATTAAATACTTCTTGCAATAGTTGGGCACCATGTTTAACACGTATTAATTTTCTCCTCTCAGTATAGGCAGCAATTCACCATTTTCTTTCAGTTCCTAAAAATAAAAAAACAATAACATGTACCTGCATATACAGAAAATGAAAGCATGTAAAACAATCGCAGTTTGCATTTTGAGGGGAAAATCAAAAAGAACACCTACTGGACGAACACTGTAAACCTCCTAACATCCTTAACTATATGCCATGCCATAAAAACTGAATACGGGGCTGAGGGCGCAGCTCAGTGGCAGAAGGCTTGCCTAGCATGCCAAGGCCCTGGTTCAATTCCCAGCACAATTTTTTAAAAAATTAATTTAATTTAATTTAATTAAAAAAGGCCCACCTTATTGGAATAACTGAAATTTGAACGGACTAACTTTTTTTAATAAAAAAGTTTTTTATAGATTGAATCTAAAATGTCCCCCCAAAGATCACGTGTTTGAACATTTGGTCCCCAGATGGCAGTGCTGTTTGTGGAGGCTGTAGGACTTCGGGAGGTGGGGTCTAGCTTTGTGGAAGCGAATTCCTGGGGCTAGACCTTTGAAGGTTTTACCCACATCACCAGTTCTGGTTGCTCTCTGACAGAGGCTGCCACCACTTGCCTCAATGCCCACCCCACCGTCACACCTACCCACCTCTTGGACTAAAATCCTTTGTGAGCCCCCAACAAATCACTCCTCCCATAAGTCTGTGCGAGTCGGGAGTTTAGCGACAGCTCCGCACTGGCAGACTATCACAGAGCTGAATGCAGTCATCCCTCAGTGTCCATGGGTATTGGTTCTAGGAGCCACCAAGCATTCCAAAACCCATGGGTGCTTAAGTCCCTTGTGTAAAATGGCAGTGTTTACCACACTTCTTCCCGTTACATTAAACCATCTCTTGGTTACTTTAAAATCAAATACAATATAAATGCTACATAAGTGTTATGCTATATTGTTCAGGGAATGAGGAAAAATTTTATACATGTTCCATACAGAAGCAATATTTTTTCAAGTATTATTGATCTTCAAGTATTTTGATCTCTGGTTGCTTGAATCTATACAAGCAAAACACACAGAGAGAGAAGGTTGACTGAACACACCAAAGATCATAAAGTTCAAAAAGTATTCTAAAATCCAGATTGTTTAGCATTAGTAAACACAACTGAAGCAAAATAATCCTCTATTTAAATTATAGCAATAAATAAGGAAGAAAACATAAGCAATGTTCACGGCTGAACGGAGCAGCAATGTGACATTTGCTCCACCGAGACCACCAAACCCTTGCGCTCCTATTCCTGCTGCCCTCCACAAACAAGTGACCATTTCTGCACACTTCACCCAACCTGGCAATGGGTCTACTATGGCTCAGGAAAAGCTACAGGACCAGGAAAATGAAAGGCCAGAACCATTAATAAAAGATGCAGTAAGGAGCAGGGCGCAGAGCCTCGTACCTGTAACCCCGGCACTCAGGAAGCTGAGGCAGGAGGATCGCAAGTTTGACACCAGAGGCACAACCAGCACAACTTAGCAAGACCCTGCCTCAAAATATAACTAACTAAGTTTTAAAAAGATAGCAATGCACAGTTCACACACAGTTGGTAGCAGGCTGCTACTTTGTGTGATCTGAGGCCGTGGGTTCGATCCCCAGCACCACAAAAATGGGAGAAGGACCTAGCAACCAATACCCAAAACAATCCCAAAATTATCAGCCAGTGAAAACCTGTGAATAGCAGAGAAGCACTGACACAGTGCCCGGGCATGGCGCAGTGTTGGGGAGTGTTTCATTCTTTTCATTCTGTTGTACATAAAGTCGCAAAGAGTTGCACCCAACTCAATGGCACCTAACAACAACACAGGAGTATCACTTGAGCCCAGGAGCTTGAGATCAGCCTGGGCAACACAGCCAGACCCGACCTCAAATACAAATACACACAAAAAAGTAGGAATTCAGAAACAGATATGACACTAAAAGAGCTATCAAGAGGTTTGTTCAGACTACAGGACAGGGTTGAAAATTTGGAGCACAGTTATCAAATATGAAATGTGACAATAAAAGTTAAAATTTTCTTGTTTAAAACAATCTGATGTAACATTTCGGATTATCACTAAGCAGCATTAACATCAATAAAGCCACAAAAATCCAATATTAAACTCAACTAAACATGACTTAGCCATACAGAAACCCAGACAACCTTGAGTCATGTCCTGGGTTCCCCTGTCCACTACAAAAGTAGCCATCCTGCTGTAGCAACAGGCCTAGTAAGACTTCTCTGAACACAAGGTCTGATGGCAAGTAGGCTGGGGGGATTAGTGGGAAAAGCCAATCAGGCCTCAGGAGAATCTGGACTCAGGCTTGCCAGCTCTGCAATGGTGGGCAGCTCACCAAGTCACGACTGTGCTTCCTCCTCTGTGGACTGAGAAGACAAACCCTTCTCTCTGAGGCCGCTGGGGGACTGCATAAAGTGACCCACGCACAGCGCCCCGGCAGGGCACTTGGCACAGTCTGAGTGCTTCAAGCAAGGTAGGATTCATCAGTATCATTGCTATTCATGGGAGCCAGCCATGGTTCAAGTGGCAGCAGAAGCTAAACATTCCAACTCACTCTCAACAAACAGTTTTGAGTTTAAACACTCAGCAATGGCTGTGGTGAACCAATCACTCTTCTAAAGGAAAGAGTAGCTCACTGAGGACATGTTTGTAGCCATTTTTCTCAGGACACTAGAATGACCAAGTCATTGAGTTAGTGAGAGTAACTTTAGTTCATTTATTCAATCAGTCAACAAAAAAAGTGCTCAGGGCTGAGGATGTGGCTCAGTGACAGAGCACCTGCCTAGCATGTGCAAAGCCCTAGGTTTAATCCCCAATACCACAAAACACTACTACTAATAAAAATAAACGGCTGACCTGAAAAATGACATTCCACCAGGCATGATGGTGCACACCTGTTATTCCCAGAATTCAGGAGGCTGAGGCAGGAGGATGGAAGTGAGTTCAAGGCCAGCCGAGATGATACAGGGAGTTCCAGACAAGCCTGGACTACAGAGCAAGAGCCTACCTCAAAAAACAAAAATGCTTCAACAGAGACTGGTAAGAATTATTTTAATTAAATCCAAGATGAAAAACTACACTCTGCAATAAAGAGACCAAAATGGCAACATAAGAATTAGTCCCTTAGCCGGGCACGGTGGCACATGCCTGTAATCCCAGCGGTTTGGGAGGCAGAGGCAGGAGGATCGCAAGTTCGAGACCAGGGGTAGTCTGTATAACTTAGCGAGACCCTGTCTCAAAAAAAGTAAAAAAAAAATGGGCTGGGGGTGCAGCTCAGTGGTCGAGCACTTGCAGAGCATGCAGGCGTGAGGCCCTGGGTTCAACCCCCAGTACTACAAAAAAAAAAAAAGAAAGAAAGAAGGAAAGAAAGAAAGAAGATATAGTCCCTTTAAATCACATGGAAAAAGGTGTGAAGAATCACAAATTTCCAAATGTGCATGACCTGAGGTGAACATACAAAAAGTCATGTCACACCTTTTATATACCTAAAAAGAATCCACATACCTTAGCTTACGCATTAAATGAGATTTACTGATTTTATCTTCCCGAGAGTTACCAATTGCCAAAGTACAGGCTATAAAACATTTTGACAAAAACAGGCTCAAGAGTATTCAGGGTTTGAAGACAACTTGTGTCTTACAAAAATAAACAAATATATAAAAACATTTTATATGTAATAGTAAGTTTCCTTTTTTTATATTTAAAAATATAAAAAAATACATTATTGACAGAATGAATAGCAAGTGCAGATCTATTTCTGTTGCTTCAGGGGTACTTAAAAGCTACAGGGTTAAACATTTTCTTTCCCTCTAGGAATGAGGCCATTTACTAGGAAAAACATCTCACTGGCTTGTTTTAGAAGTGACATCAAACCTGGTACTTGGCAGAAATTGAAACCTGCATAGATACAACTGCGAGACAAAGATGGCCTCTGCAGTCCAGAAGCTCCAGTCTGGGCTGTATCAGACATGGGTGCAAAGTGCTGGAGTCACCGCAGTGTGAGGCTGGAGCCCCTTCACATTATAAAGGTCTGTGTTAAGTACTTTTACAACATAACTCGAAGCAGCCCTGCTTATTACTTGTTTTCCACTGACAAAGTCAAAAGCGTGACCTCAGAACCCTCTCCCACCAAGCAAGCAGGAGAAAGGCCTGAGGGAGTGCCGCGACCCACCTTCTGTGCATGCTTCTCAGAACTGACCTTCCTGCTTGGCCCTCGTACTGGACCCCCACTGCCACCCTCTCCTTAACACACTGCCCAGGTGGGCTTCAGGAGGGCAGAGTATTTGGGGGTATCAAAGCTACAGCTGTGGACTAACCAACAGAGATATGAAACACACAAGTGCTGGTAGGAGAGGCTACCACATGTTCTAGACTTTTATATTTAAAGTCATGTCCCCTGAAAGACAACGTTTACTTAAAGTAAACCAAAGTTGGTGTCTTTTCTACCCATCCAACAACCACTTACTGAACTCCTAAAAGGCAGAGAGCATCAAGCAGAGTCGAAAGTATACCAGCAACAGTACCCTCTCTCAACACGCTCGCTTACACTCTAACAGCTAACAGTCCCGGCACCTCGGGCCTCCTGCTCCCCATCCTCCCTCTGTGCACTCAAGTGTAGGTGAGGGAGGAAAACAAAAATGGCACAAGGAAACAGTGACAGCAATGTAAAAATGAAGGAACGGAAGAGTTTCAGGAGCAGAAGCAATGCTTCTGGTTGGGAGAATCTACACATTTACAGACAAGCTGGGCCCTGAAGGACACAGAAAACAGATTTAACTACAGACTACGCAGACAACGCAAGCGAAGGAGGACAAGGTGAAGAAAAGGCTGAGAAGGACAGGAAAAATGGAGGGACGCTCTGTATGACTTACTATGGCATGATTTTACAAGTCTGGTGTGGCCTAAGCTTGTCTGGATGCCCAGCTAACAGTCTGAGTGCTGGCTGGCAGCTGGCTGAGAGATGAGGAGGTTCTGAAGAGGGCGCAGAGCAGGGGGAGGACGAGACATTACGCATACAAAAACAGAAGAGGCTGAAGGTCAGCCTGGAGGAAAGAGGACTCGGACAACCCCAAAGTCTGCATTCACCGCTTCCTGTCTTCAGGAGGGCCGACGGACAGACCTTACCTTAACAATATCCAAACCTCCAACAAGCTCTCCTTTCACGTACAGCTGAGGGTACGTCGGCCAGTTTGAGTACGATTTTAACCCCTGCCGAACCTAAGGAAACAACAGGAGCCATGAAAACCTTCCCACGAAACCCCGCATTTATTTAAAGCTAAAACAAAAGATGAAACAAACAAGCCAGAACTTACTTCTTCATCTTCCAATATATCAAATGTTTCGTATTCAACACTACAAAAAGGAGAAATGCTTTAATTGGAAATACAGTTGTACACAAAAATTGTAAAGCCTACTTAGTGTTTTGAAAATAGTCAAAATAAACCATTGCTAGCAAAACTTATGGAAGCCCAATGGAAATTATTGCTTAATCTGTTTGGTATTACACAGAATACGTCATTCCTAGACACAACTTTGCCTGGATTTTTCTTGAGATAATACTGGATTAGGCGAGCAGTTAGCGAACTTTTCTTTAAAAACAAAGAAAGGGAGCCATAAAAACTGCACGTAAATAAGCCAGCCTCCCCTCCACTGGCCAGGACAGGATGCAGAGGGGAGCAGGCTTGAGGCTAAGATCACAACAAACTGACTATACACTGCACTATAAACAGTCACAATAATCTGAGGGAATTAACCATGTTTTCTATGTCTCTAAAGGGTTAGGGTATAGCTCAGCTGGTAGAATGCTGCTCCATGCTGAGGCCCTGGGTTCAATCCCCAGTACCACAAAAATGAGAGAAGGACATGGTAACCCACTCTGAAGCAATCCTGAAACAATCAGCCACTGAAAACCCTACGAGGGTCACTATGAGTCAGGTGCAACTTGACGGCACCAAACAACATCATCTCTAAAATTGTATTCAGTTTGTGCTACTCAACTGAAAATTTCAGTACTGCCATAGAGTGCTGAAATACTTCAAAAATCTGTAATCTCATAGAGTAGGCTAACCTATTTACAGCTATGACTAAAATAATTTTAAAAAGCAATCATGAAATAAAAGAGAATAAGCAAAAACATCTGAAAACACCAATAGAATATGCTAAATATCTCTAAGTAAGTGGCTTTGTTTTTAAACGAAACAATCAAATTGCAATCTCCTCACCTGGAAGGCTCCCCACTCAGGAGGAGTGCCACAGTTAAAATTAACTTGTCCTACCCCTCAGACTGGGCTAGGACTTAGCTCAGTTGGCAGAGCGCAGCTCTGCAGTCTCTGGGGTCCCAAGTTCGAATCCCAGCACCACAAAAATTGGAGAAGGACGTGGCAATCCACTCCCGAGGCAATCCTGAAACAATCAGCCATTGAAAACCCTGTGAGGGTCGCTATGAGTCGGACACGACTCGATGGCACCTAACAACAACCACCCCTCAGACCCAGGTAATGGACCTCACTGTGTGCCTATCAGCTTCACATATTATTGAGAAAGTACATTTTAAGATTGTTCTTCTTGTTGTTAGGTGCCATTGAGTCGAGTCCAACTCATAGCGATCCTATGTACAGCAGATCGAAACACTCCCAGATTCTGTGCCAGGCACAGGATCTTATTTATGTTTAAGCCCACTGCTGCAGACACTGTGTCAATCCATCTGGTGGAGGGTTTTCCTTTTTTTCGTTGACCTGCCACGGTCACAAACATGATGTCTTTCCCTAGGGATTGGTCCCTCCTGACTGCATGTCCAAAATACGTAAGATGCAGTCTAGCCATCCTTGCTTCCAAGGAGCACTCTGGTTGTACTTCTTCTAGGACAGGTCTGTTGGTTCTTTTGGCAGTCCATGGTATATTCAATATTCATCTCCAGCACTGTAACTCAAAAGCATCAATTCTTCTCCTGTCTCCCTTGTTCAGTGTCCAGCTTTCACAACCACCTATAATACATTCTTCCTGTAACATCTTTGCACATGGTAAGGACACTGGCCAGAAAATTCCACTCTGATCTAAGTTAAAACATTCCCAGAATATTATAGCAAAAAAAAAAAAAATTTTTTTTAATGAATATTTAGACATTAAAATTGAAAAGCATCAGTAGCAGAACTAAAAAGTAGGATTTTTTTAAATACACCATTTGAAAGCAAGGTTTACATACTCGGTACTATTCAGTATTTCCAGAATTTGTTTGCTGAATCCACATTTTGCCTCCTAAATTTGAAAAAAAAAAAAAAAAAAAAAAAAAAAAAGTCACATTTTGTACATCCCAACTGGCGTGGTTGCAGCTAATGCTGTGTCAATCAACACAGCACCTGTCCAATGTAGCTGCCACCACACTGCCTCAGTTTCTTGTGCTGCTTCATCGCCCCTTCTCCTCCATCCCATGGAGACATCAACCCAGACATACCACCCACAGACGTACTTTGGTTTGTGCCTACTCAAGATGACCTTCTAGTAGCTTGCATATTTGTGGTCAAAAAGTTCATCCAAGTCAAACCTAGATTTTCTACAGACATTTAATTTCATTTCTTCATTTACACAAAATGATCTGAACTCAGCCTTTTTGTAATAATTAAGAGAATAATTTTCATGTTCCCAATTGGACTTTTCTCTTTTTTTAAAAAATTGTCCTTGCATTTTTTGAGATTATGGAAATCTTAGGCTTTTTTTTTTCCATGCCACAGAACCCCCAGGTCCTCGAAATCTTGTGGAAATCATAAGACAATACATAGACATTTTTAAAGCTCCTACAATACTGTTTACAAAACATACAATTTCTTCCTGGGGTTCCAGAAAAAACAAATGTTGAGAACAAAAATCTTTAAATCATCACGAAGGAAAAATAATGTTGCTTTATCATTACTAGGAATTGTTAAAACTTCCTCTATTTTTAATAAATACACCTAACCAGTCAAAGAATCTAGGTCCTAACACAGTGGTCTTTACAGGCTGAAAATTATATTAATGTCTTCCTTGTTATTATTACTTTCATTATACTAGTTACATTAATTAATTAGTTATGTTAACTAATGAGTTTCATTATGTTAGTAATATTATAACTTCCACCCTTGTGGCAACCTGGTTCTCAAAACAGCCCTGTGAAGTGTTATTACACCCATTTACCAAAGAGCAAGGCAAAGCTCTCTGCGGTTACATCCCCTGCCCAAGGCTTCCTGGCTAATGAGTGGGGCAGTTTCCTCATTTGCCAGCTTCACCTTTCAGAGCATTAAGTTTCCTAATCTTGAAAGTAGGCCAAACTCTGTCTTACTTTGCCCTCCTGAATTGGCTAAGAATCAAGTAAAGTTAACAGAGATCAGGGCTGGGGTTTAGTTCAGTCAGTAGAATGCTGCCCTGTACTTCCTGAAGATCCAGGTTCAATCCCCGGCACTGAAAAAAATGGGAGAACAATGTGGCAGTCCATTCCCGAAACAACCCCCAACGTAAAAACAATCAGCCACCGAAAACCCTGAGGGTTGTTAGGAGTCAGATAAGACTCTAAGGCATGTAACAACAACAACAGAGATTAGAGCTGGGGTTTAGCTCAGTCTCTGAGGACCAGAGTTCGATCTCCAGCACCACAAAAACAGGAGGACATGGCAACCCCCTCCCGAAGCAATCCTGAAACAATCAGGCACCGAAAACCCTCTGAGGGTCGCTATGACTCACAGCGACCATATCCAACTGGACAGCACCTAACAACAACAACAGAGATTAAACTGCTATGAAAACTGCAAATACAATATAAATGATAAAGCCTGTTTTCTGGGCATTATCAGTGTGATCCCAATCAAATAATTAATTAATTTTGCTCAAACTAAGAGCATGGGTGACATATTACTTGATACTCAAAATGACGCAAAAATCCATGAGCTGGCCACTGTGGCACATGTCTATAATCCCAGTGACTCAGGAGGCTGAGGCAGGAGGTCCTCAAGTTCAAGGCCAGAGGCAGCCTGTGTAACTTAACAAGAGCCTATCTCAAAATAAAAAGAAAGGAAAAGGGACAGGGAGCTGGCGGTACAGCTCAGCGATGGAGTGCCCTGGGTTCAATCCTCCAGTACTAGGGAAAAAAATGCAAACTCCATATGTACTTTCATCTAAAAGGTACAAGAACCATCCCCATGCAAATGAGAACTGCTGCTGGACATCATGGCCCCCACCTGTAATCCCAGACTCGGGAGGCTGAGGAAAAAGGACCACAAGTTGGAGGCCAGTGGCAGCCTGCGTAACTTAGCAAGATCCTATCTCAAAGAAAAATTTAAAAAATAAATTTAAGGGGTGGGGGGTAAAGCTCAGTGGCAGAGCACTTTTAAAGTATGCCCAGGACCCTGGGTTCAACTCCAAAGTGCCAAATGAGAACTGGTGGCAGTTTACTCATTCATCGAACACACGGTGGATGGAGCTCGCTGGTCATGGCCAGGACACATTGACTGGCACAGTCTAAAGACAAGGACCCCAGCGCTGCCGGGTTCCCAGCACTAGGGAAGCACAGCACAGCAATCCACACTTGGGGACAAAGGGTGATGGAACAGCCACGGAGAGAATCGAACTAGCAAAGTGTTAACACTCGAAGTTTGGCAGCAGAAAGAAATGTACCCTGCTGAGATGTTGATGATAAAGTCAAGCAAAATGCAGATTACTTTGTTTGATCTCCACAAGCACCAATTAAGGCCTGGATAACTTCCTGATACCACTACAGCTTCATTAGCTAAAGCTAGGAAAAAAGATTTAACTGTCCCCCTGTTGCAGATGTGAACATCAAAAGAAATTACAAATAAAACCATTTTTGAGTACTTTACCTGTTTGTTTCCTTTCATAAAGAGCATCACAGAGGCTTTATTTGTCAGCACTTTGAGCCTGAAGAGAGAGAATTGATATAAAATGGCTCAGCTCAATTATTAAACACCACTTTTGCTCCGCTTCGTGAGTAGCATGCATATTTGAGGGATAGCGGGATGACAGTTCACAGCTTTGAGTGGTATTAAACAAGCAAATGCATTGACATTTTCCTTTATTTCACTCTCTCCCTAAGCCACTGTAAAACACAATATGGCTTTTAAGGCAACGAATGTTCCTTCAAGTTGCAATTTAAGCCCATCAACTCACAGTACTAAAAAAAAATAATAATAACCAATTCAGGAAGGAATTGTTCAAGAGGGGGCCTATGTGGAGCCCATCCAGAACTTCCAGAGCTGGGTCTGCGAGCTCCCTAGCTCCCTTCCCATCCCAAGGATGGGTGCTGTTCTACACTCCTCATGCTCACCAGGGCAGGCCTGGAGGGGGATAGCATTACATCAAACACCGTCAACTAGTGCTAGCTGCTAAAATCACATGTTCCCAGTTTAACTTCCGCTCAATAGTTTATACTACCTGTCAAACACCATAATCTAACTTGCTGCCAGGAGTTTTAGTCATCTGCATTTGGCCCGAAGTTTAGTCAGAAATCTCAGGAAGTCTGGCTGAGGAGAATGGGTCACACAGTATGTTTTCCTCACCCCACCCATGCCATGGACGACTCATGGCTCCACATCTCCTGTGGAATAAAGCTATTGCCAACTGAATGCACAGATCACACCCAGGGCTATGACATAGGCGCTTCCAGTGGAGAACGCTGTCAGCCCCTCCTCACAAAAGCCCAGGTCACGCACTCACTGACCCAACTTCGCGGATCCAGGAAGCCCCAGGCCACTCAGTACCGTGAAAATACACAACACCCATCCAGAAACTATGCTTGCCAGGAACTCTTAAAGTCACTACTCAAAATATACTGTATACTGACCTTTGCTTTCTACACAACTCTAGCCACTTATCTTTTGGTATCTGAAAGCACAGGAGATTTGGAAGCAACACATTAGGAAAACGAAAGGCCTGACAGAGACAGGGAAATAAACAGCACTGAGAAGATACTAGAGAGGAGGAAAAGGCCCTGAACAGCAAACCTAGACATAAAACACAGCCGTCTTTGGAAGCCAAAGTGACAACCCTGGGGAAGGACATAGCGAGTGACACAAAGATCATCATTTTCTCACTGAAGAGAGAGGAAAGAGTACCAACCAGGTGAGAAAATACAGCTTTGAAGTCAGCCTGACATTCGTGGAGGACGACCTCCGAGGATTCCTTTATTCGTTAAGGACAAAGGATATACTTATTTATTAAACACTTTCAGAAACTCTCAAGATATTTATCTGACAAAATCAAGCCCCAAATACAAGCTGATGCACTGATGTATTTCAAAACAAATTCTTCTTCAACCCCTACATGAATTCACATTTATAACAAAGTCCCTCTAAATCTTCCTACATGCCAAAGTCCAAAATTTCTATGAGATAATTTTGCCTAAAGCTGCCTGAGATCCCTCATAAAAGAAATTAGACCGATCTTACAGCTCAAAAATCTGCTTGAATTTTAAGTTACCATGGTTTATAAAGGGCATGAGAAGTACTCAGAGGCTACTGGACAGTGTGACACATCTACAGACCGCATGAGCTTTTCACACCACACCTGCCACAACTCAGGGCTCAACTGTGGCATTGAGGCTGCATGCAAGAAAACACAAGGGTGCTGCGCTTGTGCCAATGATCAGGATCCAAAACAGGACTGCCAGGAGTGGTGGCATGCGCCTGTAATCTCAGCACTTAGGAGGAAAAGGCAGGAGGACTACATGTTCAGGCCAAGCCGAGGCAACATAGCCAGCCACTGTCACACACACACACACACACACACACTCGATCCTGATTCCCAAATGCAGAAAAGGGAAACAAAATATGGGTCAACCCACGGAAACAATGACTTTTCTACAACAGAAAAGAATAACCTCCACACAATCACTAAACTGGTGCTATATTTCCCCAGTCCAAGTTAAAGCTTCCCAAGCTTGCTGACTAATCGGACTACAGACAAAACTGAGAACCCTGGCGTGCAAACCCCAAATGCTCCACTTCTGTCGAAATCAATGCAAAAACTGGAGGATTTAAAAAACATTTTTTTACATAATAAATCGTACGTTATTGGACATACCTTTCCTCTAATTTGGGAGCTTTGGGGCAAACTGTATCTAGTTCTTCAGATGCTTCTAGCTCCTGAAATAAACATACACATTAATGTAAGAAACAGTTATTATAACATGAATTATCCTAATCATCCCTTAAGGTGGAATATTGACCAATCACCTAATCAGAAATTCCATGCTTTAATTCCAGGTTCAATAAATGCAGAGATTCACAGGAAACGTGTATTTTAAACTGAACCACCACTCTGTAACACCATAAATTGTACACAATTAAAACACTAATAAAAAAAGAAAGAGCAATACAAAATAAATGTATTATTTTAGATTGTAATATTTTAAAAAGTAGGCTGTAAGTGGGACTTCTTTACAACGTACAGAATTCTCAATTCTCACCTTAATTATATCAAGTCCTCCTATGAGCTCTCCGGAAACATAGAGCTGAGGATAGGTGGGCCAATTGGAATAGGCTTTGAGCCCCTGTCGAACTTCTTCATCTGAGAGGATATCAAAACTGCTAAACTGAATATTATGTTTGTGAAGAATTTCGACCATCTGCTTGCTGAAACCTGCATGCAGAAGAAAATAAAAATTTAGCATGTCTCTCATACACACACAATTAGAAACTGATTCAGAGTACATATTACCTAGTAGACATAGACTGCTGCCTCTATTTAATTAGTACAGCTGAAGACTATGTGAAGAAAGTTCTAAGAAACCTTCATTTCACCTTGAACCACACATGTTCAGATACAACTGAGGGTGTCTTTTAACATAATTAAGAATTTTTTAAATAGCGTGCTGGGTGTGTGTGTATCAAACTTGATGTTGATTATTAGGAACTGTTTTGATGGAAGGAAAAACAGTACTGGCCAGAAAGCAGCGCCCTGAAGCCTTGGCATGTGCTCCGTCCATCCATCCACCACAGGCACACCCCGCCTGCTTCCTCCCAATGAGGTGACTGACCTAACACCCTGCAGAGTCCCTCTTTACTCTTCTGTGATGTAAATCTAGGCGAGTCCATGTTGGGTGGAGGAAAACACTGAGTGCCAGTTATTTTTAACCACTACTTGGCCACAATGAAAACCCCACTGAGTAGTTCCTACTGCCATCTGACAACTCCCTTAGCATCCAGTTCAGTAGCTCTCAATCCTTACCATCTCAAAGTAGAATGAACTACTGTAACCAAGAGTGATGTAATAGTTGCACAATGGAAAAATCAAATGATGTATTACTCTGTACCCCACCAGCATTTACCAATGAGGGGGGAATCAAGGCCTATGTTCTCTTTCAATCTAAAATGGGTATGTTGTTGTTGTTAGGTGCCGTCGAGTCGGTATCCGACTCATAGCAACCCTCATAGGGTTTTCAATGGCTGAGTGCTTCAGGATTGCCTTGGGAGTGGATTGCCAGGCCCTTCTCCCATTTTTGTGGTGACTGGGAATTGAACTCGGGGCCTCAGAGACTGCAGTGCAGCACTCTGCCCACTGAGCTAAATCCCAGCCCAAAATAGGTGTAGCACATTGAATTTTAAAGCTATCTTCTGTTTTTATATATGAACTGTCAATAGGTTGAGAAAGAACAGACTATTCTTTCTCATCTTATGTCATAACTTAGTTTCACTATTTATATTCCCTGAAGTATGTAATGTGATTTTTTTACTACACTGCAATGAGAATTTTATGTGCTATGATTTGATTCTAATTTTTTGATATATTTTTGTTCTGTACGTTTTTGACATCATCTTATGACATTAGTACTGAAGAGTAAGTGTGTGAATATTAGTCTTTTATAAACCTATTAGCTCAGTCTGAAAAAAGGATTTTTTTCTTTCCATACGCTAATTCTTGTTATTAGGTACTGCCCCATTGGGTCCAACTCATAGTGACCCTATATACAACAGAATGAAACACACCCCAACACTGTGCCATGTCCAGCACTATGTCAGTGCTTCTCTGCTATTCATAGGGGTTTCGGTGGCTGACTGTTTTTTGGAAGTTGAGCTGTCAGGTCCTTCACCCAAGCTGATAGCACCTGGTATTCCCAAGCTGTCTCCTATCCAAGGACTCACCAGGCCTGACCCTGCTTAGCTTCCAAGATCAGACAGGATTGGACATCAGGGTGGTATGGCTGCAAACAAGCTAACTCTTACAATATATTTTTCCAAAGTTTGCACCACCTCATTCTTCCACACTTCTCATTCTTTTCAAACATAGGTGTAAATCACTGGAAAACAACTTACTCTTCAGATTCAAATTCCTATAAGACTTAACAGCATTAGCAATTATTTTCAAATAAAATCAAATCAAAAAACTCAGGGTAAGATTAACTGCAATAGGCTTTACCTGATGTCACTCAACAGCACATTCACTAGTAAAACATGGATCTACAACTGAGCTCTAAATATTCTCCAGATCTTCACTGTGTTAAGATGAAGTACTAGTATTTGTTTGTATAGCATATAAGTTGCTTTTCCTACAACTGAAGTGTTAAGTTCATGTATAGCCTGAAGTAAAACGGATTTTTGCATTTTTTCATTCATCGGGGAGTTCATTAGCAAACAGCTAACGGCTGACTGCTGATGGTTATTCTGCTGCCAATATACTAACTCATTTCTACCGTAACTGGTTGAGAAAAAGCTTTATTTTAGCTTTAGGCAATTACACAGACTAGAAAGATTGATTGGTAGTATTTCGTTTTTAAGGGTTAAGGTGGCAGGCTGGAAATGTTATGCTTAAAGATAAAGTAGTAAAAAGCTTTTATTCTAATAACAAAATATTTATACACTTTTAAAGATGTATATTTGCAATAAAAATATTTAAAAGTGAAAACGGTGTTTAACCTCCATAGAATCACCATTTCTATCTGCAGTCATTTCCACTCATGGTACGAGTAACAAGCCTAACTGCCACATTTAATAACGACCTAAAAACAAATCCTTAAGAACACTCCTGTACTTGGTAGGTTTTTGCGTCTGAACCCATGGAAGTGATTCTCACTGTAAGGGAAGTTCCTACCCTCAAAACCTTCTGCTTTGCTACCTGCTTTAACTGCCGTTGTCATTAGAATTCTCCACTACATTAACCTGCTTGAGGACGTAACACTTCAGACACACAGACATCTCACTGCTTCTAGAAACTCTTCCTCAAACACAAACAAACACCCTCTCTCTTCCTATCTTCACAAGCACAGAAGAGGGACAGTACGCATCTCTGATAACTGAAACCCTTTCAGCACATCAGGCTCCTAAGATATGATCCTGCAGGTAGAGCCCAAAATTAAGAGGATAAGAAGATGGAGCTGTGGCCTGTGCAGGCTCCAGGGCAGGCTCAGAAAACAGCTTTCTCAGTTTCCTGGACATGAAATTTTATGTTATTCTTTCATGTTTTTCTAACAGAATGCAAGGTAGGGACAGCCATTCCGAAATGAAGCGTGACTGTGCCCCACAGTGGACATTTAAGGGGAGCAAAGCAGTGTTACTGGCAGTGCTGCCTTCAGTGTGAACTCTGCAGTCTGAGGACAGCAGCCACCTGAAGTCGCAAGATGAGAGGAGCTTCGTTTGTATGAAGGGAGCTTGCTGCCTACGCTGTTCTCGGAAGAGCTGACGGAAGAGCAAACCCAATTCACTAAGCAGGCTCAGAAAAGGACGGCAGAGAGCAAAAGTCAATTACAGGCCCAAAAGAAAACAGCTCCAGGGTGAAGAGTCTGTGCACAAGTACACAGAGAAGGGAAGACAGGATCACAGCAGACCAGGGAGGGAAGCGGCAGTCACAGTGGAAATACTTCCCAACTGATTCTAAGGAGACACTTTATTAAAGATAGCAACACCCTAAAATGATCTCTTTACTCCATGTGTTAGGTAGCAAGACTTGTAACAGAAACCAAAATATCAAGAAATAGAGGAACCTATTAAAAATGTAGTTACAGAGTCTGAGGCAACGCTGGGCTTCACAGCAAGACCCTGTCACAAAAAAAAAAAAAAAAAAAAGGGGGAGAATTATAAGTTACAGAGTAAGTCCTTGAACAGAAGAAAACTGTACTACTAATCATATGTATCTAAAGATCTTTAATTCCCCACTTACTTTTTTCTTTGTCTATACACCTAATAGTACCTTGTTCTTCAGATTAATCTGAAATATTTGAAAGTTTTTCACTCTTGATTATTTGTATAGACTAAACGTCACTCAGTTAACATAAAACTGGCTAGAATTAAATTAAATAAATTCACTTTAATGATCTAAAAGAAAAATAACTACTTCTAAGTATACCACTAGTTTGTTAGAATACTTATACACCATCTGCACTGAAAAGGCCCTCCACAAAGTCTCCACCCCAACACTCCCAGGAGGAGCTGAAAGCATAAGGAGGTACCTGACTTGTACCTACAGGTACTGGGCAGGCGCCAGGCCAGAGAGACAGGGTGGAAGCTCAGAGTGACATCTCATCTACCCCGCTTTCCAACACACCCTCCTCCCCTGCTGGCTGAGTGGAACTTCCCCAAGCTTCAATTTTGCCACCTGCCCATCTCACCAGGTTATTAGGAAAGATTATCGAGAATGCTACTCTATGAAAGAATGCTGATGCTGCAGCTCAAAGAAAAGAACACTGGACGGGGTTGACTCTGGGTTTGCTATGTACAACCTGTCTTACAGCTTCACCCACATTTTTCAGCCAATTCCATTGCACTTCAAATTGGAATGGAGATACTGCACATAATTCATTAGAATGATGCGGTGAGCCCTCCTGTTAAGTCCCAAAAATGATTTCCATGCCTGACAGAAGGGAAATGTGAAACAGCTGCGACCCCCACTAAAAACAAATAGTCAAGTGTGGTGGTTCGCACCTATAATCCCACCACTTGGGAGGCTGAGGCAAGAGGACAGAGCAAGTTCAGGACCAGCCTGGTCAATGCACCTAGTTCCAAGACAGCCTGAGCTACACAGTGAGACCCTCCCTCAAAACAAAAAATAAATTAAAAAAATTTTTTTAAATTTTTTAATTAAAAAAAAAAAAAAAAAAACAGTAACACGTAAGTGTGGTAGCTCATGACTGTAATCTCAGACTTGGGAGACAGAGGCAAGAGGATCACAAGTTTGAGGCCAGAGGCAGCCTGTGTAACTTAGCAAGCCTATCTCAACATAAAAATAGGGTGCTGTGGGTGCAGCTCAGTGGTAGAGCACTTGCAAAGTATGCACAAGGCCTTTGGTTTAACCTCCCTATACTAAAAAAATAAAAATAAAAAATACCAACATAACAGCACATAAGGACTGTCTACAGCTACCTTTAGTCAGCTCTTAGGACAGACCAAATCCTTTGCAACACCTAAGTAACAGGCATTATCTGACACAGAAGATACAGGCCAGGAAATTGTCCAGGCAGAACTAGATAAAGGAATCATTTCTTCATCTTTTAAGACAGAATTTATCATGAGATTTTATTGTTAAAAGTAGACTGCTTTATAATTTCATATGTAACTTGATAATCATATAGGGAAGAACTTAAAATTAAATTTATATTGGAAGCTTGGCTATTTTTATAAAGTCACACTGGACATGTAGTAATCATATCAATAGCATACTCAATTTTATTGCTACCCATCTTAATAAATTCCCTCTCGTGTAGTTGAAACAAATACTCTTCGAGTCTCAACAGAATCATCAAAAGGCATTAAATGCTCCATTATGCAGCATAGCAATGCTGTAGTAGGCATAAGAAAAAAAAAAACATAAATTTTAATACCAGAGGGGTCAAATAACTCCATAACTTTCACAATTCTAAGCAAATGTATGTAAAGGAAATATGAATGACTATAAGCCAAGAATTACGCATCTTTAAGTGACTAGAAGCCATCAACTGGAAATGACAGCAGAGGGTGAACAATGTAATCATTACACGCTGGCAACAGGGAAGGCAAAAGCCCAGAGTGGGCACAGAAACACTAGGAAAGTTCAGCCATTTTTAAATTGCTGGATCTGAATGAGGTGAAGAAAAGGCAGCTGCCAAGAAAGGAAAGATAAACGTTAAGGACAAAACTACACAGATGAAAGGCCCACAAACAGAGACAGCCATAGGGGGGCTGGAACCTCATCACCAACTCTGCTACCGGACAACCTTGGAGCAAGTCACCTTCCTGTCTGAGTACTTACATAGAAAACAAAGACCCCAAATCACGTGATTTCCAAGGACACCTTCAGTTTCAAGCTTGTCTAAGCGTATAATGGAAATTCTTTGTGGTACTGGGGTTTGAGCTCAGGGCCTCTGTACCGCCGAGCTGCACCCTCAGCCCATTTTTTTTACTTTTTGAGACAGGGTCTCGCTAAATTACGCAGACTGCCTCTGGTCTTGAACCTGCGATCCTCCTGCCTCCGCCTCCCCAGTCGCTGGGATTACAGGCGTGCGCCACAACGCACGGCTAGCAAACTAATTCTCATCACTTACTCATATGATGCCCCTGGGAATGGTAACCTGTCCGACTTTCTACAGGCATGCAAACGCAAGTGTGAGATGGATGGCAGCGTGGCAAAGGGAAACCCATCTCAACTGCACCCCATCCTGGCAGAGTCGTCCTCCTGCTTACATCACCTCAAGAGCAGCTTCTTACCACAGCGTGGTTCCTGAGGAGTTCCTTTCATGAACAACATGCAGGGGGCAGCATGAGTTAACTTCTTCAGCCGAAGGTTAAGATCTTCCTTAAGATGGTCGTTAGCACTGGGTGGGAAAGTGGCGCTAGCTGCGTGTCGCTCAACTTTTTTGGTCAACTCTGGGGCATGCGCACCATCTAATCGGTCGATTTTCTGAGAATTCTAAAGTTTAAAAAGTCATTTAGGATACGTGGCATTCTTTCATCATCTCTATATTTTAGACTCTAAGATCATAATAAGTACACAGTTCTAGCCAATTTAAACGAGTCAATGCTGTTACTGGAAAACTGAAAAAACCTGATTATCAACTGCCCACACTGCATCTCACTTTAGGAATATGAAAATGTCTTCCTGTTTTCCTTCTCTTGAAAACATATTGGGAAAACACTGCAACATCTCAAGAAAAACCAGGTGAAAGAGTAACCTAAAACCTACAAGGGATTTCCCCCACAATAGCTGGGATGAATCTATTATTGAGTATAAATGATGCCTTCGGAGAACTGTGGTAACACCCATGGATGCCCTGAAGCATAGATTTGCACGGGCTTCCTAAAAGAGTCATCAATCAAACCAGAAGCAGCCCGTTGTTTCATAATGTCCAGACACATGCCCTAAACAACCAAGTTCTAACCCGACTCACAGAGCACGGGGGTCTACGGCTATAGGTGGGGACTGTGGTCAAGAATCTCCAGTTCCAGCTGCTGGCCCTCCACTGCCCGTGGCAAGTAACATAGTCCTCCATCGGGGCAAAAAAATGAGACTAGCAGAAAAAAAGGTGCAAGGCCAGGAACAATCGAATGCCTCGCACTCAGGGATTAGGAAACGGTGAAGGAAGCAGTACAGCCAGTCCCGCTGCCCACTGTAGATCGACGTCTCTTGTACTGCCTTCATCCTTACCTTGAGAAACAGAAAGGTGGGGACAGAACTAATTCCGTACTTTTCAGATACTTCTGGAACAGCTTCCGCTTCCAACTTCAAAATAAAAGAATTCAAAAGCTTGATTACTACAGGGTCCTTTTTCACTACTTCAGTATGTAAATCAGTTTCACATGCATTATCCTTTCAAGTCGCTGGTGTTTTTAAAGAGTATGGTGCAGAAGTTTATGACACATTTACATTTAAATGAGACTCACTGGGCTGGCATGCGATCCACGGAGTCTGCAGTGTCAAAACAGGTTCAGAGGTTTTTATTTTGTTGCACATTTCAAAAGATGCCTGGAGGCTGTGAATAAAATTTTTGGTGCACTAGTGACCTAGTAAATTTTCAATCATATGCAGCTACTACTATATTGAAATCCATAAATCACTGACCCCAGTTATGTCATGATTACAGTGCTTATTTTCTGCCCACAGCAATTCTTGCTGTTTGCTCTATTGACTAATTTCAAGAGGCAGTACATCATGACTGACAGTTGCAGGCTTCTGCAAATTATGAAGCAAAAAGGAGTATTTCTTCAATAAACTATTGATGTCTGGTAAATTTTACTTTTAACTCCTGCAAGGCTGCTAGGCACTAAGCAAGTATCTCGTTAGGATACTTGCTTACAGGTCTATTCAAACATGTAAATTCGTTATGAGTAAGATGACTGCATTCTGTCTAATAATTTCCTCAAGAACCATTAATAATGTATGATGTGATATCTGACACATGGGTTTAAAACATATTTAGAAACACAATTTCTAAATAATTAGAACACAATTACTATAAGCTATTTATAAAGGGCTCTATAAACCTCGAGAAAAACCAAGGCACATTTTTCTCTCACAGGACTGTCAATTTAATAGAAACTTTCTGAAACCAATAAAAATCTGTATTCACATTATACCTACAGGAAATAAAATTTATTGATAAATTATATTGTTAAAAGTGTTTAAAAATATAGAGACTGAATTTCTGCAAGAGTGAAAGATTTCCACTGGGCTTGAAATACAATTTTCATCCACAGCTTTACCCAGTCGGGTCACAGCCATGGAAAGCAGCCTCCGCCTCCAACACAGTGGAAGGAAGAGTCACTGGTCTTTGGTTAGTCCCTTTTATCTTTCATATTTTTGGTGCTGCTTTACTACCATATTTTTTTTCCCTCTAGAGCACTCCTTTGCAGCAATATTTTTTATTTCCATTTTTAAAAAAATGTGTGAACAATTCTTTAAATCTTAAATTAACATCAATCATCCAATAATCTGAAAAAAAGACAAAGCATTCTGAGATAGATTCTTTCAAGCATTTTAGAAATATTTATGCTATTTTCTTTCATATATACGATTCCACACTCAGACCAAAGAAGACCATAAAAGATGGGCAAAAGCATGCCCACAATGTTACCCTCTAGCTCATTATTTCTTTCTTTCAACTAACAAACCTGCTACATGCTGGGCACTGTGCTAGGCTCAAGTGAAGATCCCTACGCCTTTTATACTGCTGGATTCCAACATAAAAGTAATACAAATCCAAAAGGCAGGCAATACTAAATAGAAACAAGGTAAAATGTCTTAAGCCAGAACTAAACAGATACCACCCTTGCTCATACAAATTCCTACGTGCTTTTAAAATCTGATCTCCTCATATTCCTGCTGGCTTCCAGTAAGGTCACTTACTGACAACTTTTCTCAGAAGTAAGTGACTTTTGAGCCCGGCATGGTAGCACATGCCTGTAATCCCAGTGTCTCAGGAGGCAGGGGGAGGATAGCAAGTTAGAAGCCAGAGGCAGCTCACGTAACTTAGCAAGACCTCGTCTCAAAATAAAAAGTAAAAGAGGGACACACTGGATGGGGTGCAGTAAAGTGGTACTTTCCTAGCAAGCATGAGGCCCCGAGTTCATGCCCACCACCAAAAAAACAGTGTACACACACACACATACATATGTACATACACACACACACACACACACACACACACACACACACACACGTTGTTGTTCTTGTTGTTAGGTACCGTCAAGTCGGTATCCGACTCATAGCGACCCTCTGTACAACAGGGGAAACACTATTGTCAGTGCTTCTCTGCCGTTCATAGGGTTTTCAATGGCAGATTGATTTTTGGGAGGGGGTTGCCAGGTCCTTCTCCCAAGCCTACAGCTTCTGGTGTTCCCAGGTGGTCTCCCATCCAGGTACTAACCAGGCCTGACCCTGCTTAGCTTCCAAGATCTGACAGGATCGGATGCCACAGGGCTACAGCTGCAGGCGTACACACACATATATGTATATATATATATATCAGCATAAAATTCTTCGGAAATATTGCTACTAACATGACAGTTTTAGCAATCAAAACAGAAAATATTTTAAACGATGTGCATTCAGATGATCAACAGTACCTATCTTTCATGGACAGCCTACACTAGACCATGGTAGGTCCTTTCATCAAACTGTTTAACCTACTTACAACTTCAAAATGCATGCACCATCTATTATCATCGCAATTTTATAGGTAGGCAAGTAAACAGAACTTTAGGCATCAACTGGACTGATCCAGAGAGCTGGTAAAGCATTATTTGTGAACACGTCTGTGACAGTGTTTCCAGAAGACACTGGCATTTGAGTCCATGGACTGAGTCAGGAAGGTCCGCATGTCCTCACCAATGTGAGCGAGCACCATCCAATAGGTTTATGGCCCAAAAGAAAAAAACATAAAGGAAAGACAGAACAGTCACTCTTCTCAAGTTGAGATGCCCATCTCCTCCTCCTCTTAGAATCAGAACTCCAGGTTCTCTGGCCTTCCTACTCTGGCAGATGGACCAGCAGCCAACCAGGTTCTCCAGCTTTCAGCCTCGGCCTCTGGGCTTGGACTGCACTACTCCACTAGCTTCCCTCCTCCAGCTTGGACAGGGCAGACAGAGGGGCTACTCAGCCTCCACAACCAGGGGAGGCAATCCCCACAGTATGTCCCCTCTCATCTATCTCCATCTTCATATACATCCCACTGGCTGTTTCTCCGTAGAACCCTAACACAGGAGGTGACTTGGGTAACAATATCCAAAGTCACACACAGTTAGTAAGCAGGAGAGCTGAGAAATCAAGTATGACTTTAAAAACTGTGCTTCTTTTCACCAGTTAACTTTTCCTATCACTACAATCTAAAAGAAAGATTGTATTTCAAGGATCAGATTTAGGCATGCCTCTAGGACCAACCAAACATGAACACTTCCAGAATGGAATCCAATCCAAATAGCATGCCTCTAGTGAAAACCATTTGCTCCCTATCCCAAGAACGGCAAACCTTGGACTCTTCCCAGGCAACACAACACTTGTGTCTAAGGGTTGAGAGGCAGAGGCATAAAAGAAATCTAGAGATGGGGAGTGTCTAGTGTCACCAAAGCCTGGCATGATAAAAAGGCCTCACAGATGCGATTCATGCTAAGGCAGATAGTGTTCCCACTACTTCATGTACTGACTCGTTTTTATCTTTCCAATAACAGGCACAGTCATTACAGCCATTTTATGTAAAGTGACTGCATAAACGTTTAGAAATTAAGCAATGTGAACCGTACCTTTAAGATGGTTGCCTACTGCAGAACAAGATTAAATCAGACAATAAGGATTCCTGTTTTTTAAGAGATAAAAATACAAACATAAATATGTAACTCCTCCATACCTTTTACCTTGAAGTACAAATACAGCAGCAACTATACAAACAAAATGAAACAAAACAGTATTAAAATCTCACCAACCAGCTAACTGATAAGTCAAACTTTGAGATTTTTTGTACTGAAGCACATTACATGGTAATTGACAATCACACAGGAAAAAAAGGACAGATTTCTTATAAAACGGATTTGATTTGTTACTCAAGATATGCCCAGCAGTACTCAACTTTTTCATCACTAACAAAGCCTTGAACTGTTCTTCCTCCTTCCCCCCTCTTCTAACAGACACCATATTTTGAAATTATATCAAATAATTAATTAAATGATGAAGGTGCATTCCTATTGGGCATAGTGGTGCATGCTATAATCTCAGCACTTGGGAGGTGGAGACAGGAGGAGCCCAAGTTTGAGGCCAGCCTCCGCTACATAGCAAGACCCTGTTCTCAAAAAATCAAAAAGAGTATTCTCATTTTTGGTAAAGTACTAACAGATTATGTAATGTGAAAAGGCATGTGACATTTTCATTAGCTACTTAATTGTATTCTAAATACACATAAGGTTTCTACAAGACTTCCAGCAACAAAAATAACTCAGGTATCTGCTGAGCCCTTGGAGATGTGGAGCCTCCAGGAGGGACGAAGCCTCAAGATCCACCTATGTATGGCAACAATTCAAGCAGGTGAGGATATCACCTATCAGAGATGTGGCACCCAGAAGGGCATTGGTACACTTCACAGCCATATCACCACCACAGGGACAAGGACTCAGATGCAATGACTGTGAAAGCCTCACCTTTCAGCATTTAACTCCAATGAGAACTACTCTGACCAATGACAACTAACTACTCTGACCAAAAATGCATGATTAACTTTTCTAAGGTAGTATTTTACTGTTTCTTACAAAATAAGAAATTGTTGGTAGTTATATAAGACTTTACATGTGTTTAAAATACCTTAAGATCACTTAATTGACTTTGTAAATCTCAGTCACAATAACAGAGTAATCCTTTTACTTCACAAGTCAAAAATGCCAAATTATCGCACCATTTAAAAATGAGGAGAAATCATCAAATGAGAAGACATAAATGGGGAAGATGTCTGTATGCAGTAGTCCCAGCTACTCAGGAGGCTGAGGGAAGAGGACTGCTACCAGGAGTTTGAGACCAGCCAGAGCAATCTGGGTAACAGTGTTTTATTTATTTTTTTAAGGGATAGAGGTGAACATAGGTTGTGGGGGTAGAATATCAGCCTTATTCCAAAGAAACCTTCATTAACAAAAGAAAGCTGTTTTAAAGTAAATGCCAGTAATTTCTCCAATATTTTATTTCTCATTTGCTCACTGTAGTTCTGCAAGTGCCTTTTAATTCCCTAGCCTAACCAGAAGTTGTGGTGACATCCATGATCCCATCCATCTGAAAGTCAAGAAGATCACAAGTTCAAGGTCAGAGACAGCCTGAGCAACTTAGTGAGACCCTGTCTCAAAATAAAAATAAACTAAAATACAAAAGAGGCTGGGGCACAGCTCAGTGGTAGAGCACTTGCCTAGCATGCATGAAGCCCTGGGTTCAACCCTCTAATAGTGGGGGGAAAAAAATTACCTAGCTCACAAACTCCATGCAAATTAGCTTTGCCTTGATGATGCTCAGTGAAAGCCACAGAGTGAAGTCTGGCAAGGGATGACTCCTGGAGCAGAGATCACTGATGTGCCTTTCCCCTCAACAGCAGGTGCAGTCAGGCTCAGGCATCCTGACAATCCAAGAGCACCCACAGCCTCCAATCCTTGGCTCGCTGAGACACTTAAGCACTTGTACAACTTAAAATCTCACTGCCATGCCTGATACCAATGTGAGACGTAATTCTATAGTCATTTTAAATAAATCATTCAGATGGCAGGTGAGAACAGTGTTACCTAAAACAGTACACATATACACATAAAAGCAGACCTCCAACAGTTACCATCAGCTTGATTAATCTTATACTTGAAATGTTTAATCATTCATTTTACTTGTAACCATTATCTTTTATCACTGACCAAACATGCAGTATTAATGCCCCCTTCTATTATTTATATTGGACATTTTAGGGTTATAGTCTAAGGTTACATTATACATTTCATTGGAATTTTAAATAAGTCCTTAAATTTTAAAAAGCTAAGCATTGCATTCATATTTGCTAAATCTGCATAAAGAAACACTGGAAGGAGTCATACAAAATTAATACAAATAGTTACTTATGGGGAGAGACAACAGGGCTGCCAGGGAAGGAGTGGGGTGAGCACTCTCAATGTCCACCTTTCTACACTGCGGTTTTGAGCCACTGGAGCAAATATGTATTCAAAGCAAACATCTACAAGAAGCTGCCTGAAAATTCTACAGCACACTATACAAATGAATTAGCTTGTCAGAGTTCTGTGTTCTCCATACATAACAAGAGACCTACAGACAAATAGCTCATATCACTTTCAGTCGCATATATGTATATACCTGCCAACATGTACTCTGAACTCACAAATTCCGATTTTAGAAAACAAGGCTTTGCTTTTTTGGTTTAAATCCTAAGGATTCAGCACTGGGCATGGTGACACATGCCTGTAATCCTAGCACTTGAGAGACTGAAGCAAAAAATATGAGTTCTATGCCACCCTGGGGCTACATAGCAAGGCCCTACCTCAACGTATTAAAAATTTAAAAATGAAAACATCATAAGGATTCAGACTTTAACTTATAGAGTTTTCCTCCCTTCCCAATAATTCATTATTCTCAACTCGTATTTTAGCATGTGTTGCCCAAACCAGTACTAAGTCCTGAATGGTAACATCAAAAGTGTCAAGTCAGGTAAGCTAACCCACAGCCATGACTATCAATTTCCAAGTGCTCACCCACTCAAGTGAAATACCGGGAATGTAGGACCACACAAAAATGAAGTAAAAAACAAAAGAGGGGTTTGGGAGTGTACTTCAGTGGAACACAGGAGGCCCTGCGTGCAATTCCCAGAACCAAAAGGGAAAAAAAGAAAGAAACAAAGGTAAGAAAGAGACTGCCAGGCTTCCCCTTCTCCTACATCCAGAACAAGCTAGAAAGACTTCCAGTTTTACCCACAGGTTTGCATCTATCCAATCCAAGACGGCTACTTCTTCCTGTTCCCCTAGTCCCTAGAAGCATACACATACCCTTTCTAGAATCATTTTCCACATCATACCTAGCTTTTCAATGAAGGAAATCTTAATATATTAACTCTCCTAAAGCCACAATTATCCGCAGTGACTTAGTCTGCTTTTGCTCTCAAACATTTGTGTCCATTTGTGTCCTTTACCAATCCTAATATTTCCCTTCCACATATACATTAGGGAAAGTGCAGTGCTTTTTAAACTACTCGAGAAATGCAAAATTGAAAGATTTTTAAGAATACTGCGAAAATAACAGATCTCAACACCAATTATAAACGGAATGCCACACCATTGCTTTTTTATTTACTTAATAAAATGTGTCTAACACATAAATCAGAAATTCATAAAAGACATGGTGCTAAAAACACGATACCTTCACAAAGGAAACTTGAGGGTGTTCTTTAGCTAACTCCGCCATCACATCGTTCATCTGCACACACTGGGGTGCCCATGGTGCCCAGAAATGGACGACAACGAGGGACCTGTAAATCAATAAGATGTATTTTTTTAAATGGTATTAACTTTGGAAACAGGAAAATACTTTTAAATTCTACTACCAATGAACCTTTGAGAGAACTGCCTAAACTGTTTTGTAGTGCTAGAATTTTGCTCTATTAAGCACAAAAACACTCTCTAAGGTCTTGAGACTCTTTTGGATGAATTTTCAAGTAAATGACATTTCTTGAGTCAAGATTTAGCCTATGTAAAGTGGTTCTGAATATCCATCCATCTCAACTAATAGACATGTAAATCAACTACATTTTCAGACCCTTGAGGAAAGTGGAAACTAAATTTCTGTACTAGAAGCACAAAGCTTGTGAAAAATGACTGCAGACACATTATTACTATTAATGTCAGTATTTACTTTTTCAGCATGGTATTGTGATGAAGGGCATAACTGTAATCATAGGAATAACAATAAAATTTTGAAAATGAAGGCACACCAGCACAAAATAAGGAAAAAATGAAACTGTTTTCCACAAAGACATACTTTTATGCTTTACAGCAACGCTCATAGGGTTTTCAATAGCTGATTGTTTCAGGCTTGCCTCGGGAGTGGATTGCCAAGTTCTTTTCCCATTTCTGCAGTGCTGGGAATTGAAACTGGGACCTCAGAGACTGCAGAGCTGTGCTCTACCAGCTGAGCTAAATTTGTGTTTTACCAAGCAATGCTTCCTTTTCTTTTGCCCCAAGGCATTCAGCTAGACTACAGTTTTCAATCCTCCTTGCAGTTGTTCAGGGTCCTGGAACTGAGTTCTAGCCAGTGGAACACAAGCCTGAGCTTCGAAATCCTTCCCTCATTAGCCTATGCTGGCTCTAGCCACAGTGCCCAGGGGAGGTTCCAAGGCCTAAGAATGGCAAGAAGGAAAAGAGGTCCACAAAGGCCTTGTGCAAAAATGCCACAGCAGCCTTACGCCTAATAACCCAAATGTACACAGATGGAGAAAGTATCATACACTCAAAAGATGAAACACAGCTCAGCAATAAAAAGGAACCTACTACAGAGGCATGCAACATGCATGAATGAATCTGGAAAGCATAATGAGCCAAAGATATCTGATATAGAAGATGAATTAGGTGCAAAAAATAAATCCTCTTCTGCAACCCAGAACTCATTGTATAGTATGAATTGTGAAACATGTAAGAAGAAATGTTATGATATCTACATTTAAAGTGATGGGGTTATTGACAACCACAAAGGTTAATTCCAGGATTGAAAAGTTGAAAATTAAAAACACAGGACATAAGGAAAATCTCAGCTATATTATTAGAATTTTCATGTTTACTTGACATATCAAAACGAGCTTTGCTTTTACTTTAAAAAAAGTTTTTATATGGAGAACATATATGGCATTGAAGACATGGATTATGCCACAATGTTGTTGTTAGGTGCCATCCAGTTGTGTTCGACTCATAGAATCCCTTATAGCGTTTTCAATGGCTGATTGTTTCAGGATTGCCTCGTGAGTGGGTTGCCACATCCTTCTCTCGTTTTTGTTGTGCTGGGAATCGATCTCAGTACCTCAGATACTGTAGAGTGGCATTCTACCAACTGAGCTAAATACGAGCCATCAAGTCAGATCTGATTCGTAGCAACTCTACGTATGTACAACAGAACAAAACACTCCCCGATTCTGCGCCAGGCACATGATCTTTTTTATGTGTAAGCCCACTGTTGCAGATACTGTGTCAATCCATCTAGTTCAGAGTCTTCCTTCTTTTCGTTGACCTGCTACTCCCCCAACATGATGTCCTTCCCCAGGAATGGGTTCCTCCTGACTACCTTTCCAAAATATGTAAGATGCAGTCTTGCCATCCTTGCTTCCAAAGAGCACTCTGGTTATACTTCTTCTAGGACAGATCTATTGTTTCTTTTTGTAGTCCATGGTATATTCAATATTCATCTCCAGCTCCATAATTCAAAAGTATCAATTCTTCTCCCTTATTCAACGTTCCTTATTCAACGTCCAGCTTTCACAAACATATCATGGGACTAAAAATACCATGCTATGAGTCAGGCGTACCTTCATCTTCAATGTGACATTTTTACTTTCTAACACTTTAAAGAGGTCTTTTGCAACAGCTTTTACCAATGCAATATGTCTTTTGACTTCTTGACTGCTGCTTCTATGGGTGTTGATTACAAAACCAAGTAAAGCAAAATAGTGGATAACTTCAATCTTTTCTCTGTTTATCATGAAATTGTGTACTGATCCAGTTGTAAGGATTTTTGTTTTCTTAATGTTGAGGTGCAATCCATACTGAAGGCTGTGTTCTTTGATCTTTATCAGTAAATGTTTCAAATCCTCTTCACTTTCCGCAAGCATAGTTGTATCATCTGGGTAACACAGGTTGTTAATGTGTCTTCCTCCAATCAGGATGCCACGTTCTTCTTCATAAAGTCCAGCTTCTCAGAGTATTTGCTCAGACTAGAGATTGAAAAGGTATGGTGATAGGAAACAGCCCTGACACATACCTTTCTTGACTTTAAACCAGTGTTTCCTTGTTCTGTTCCAATGACTGCCTCCTGATCCGTGTATAGATTCCTCATGAGTACAATTAAGTGCTCTGGTATTCTCATTCTTTGCAATGTTATCCATAATTTGTTATGATCCACAGTCAAACGCTTTTGCATAGTTGGTAAAACACAGACATGTTTCTGGTATTCTCTGCTTTCAACTAATATCCATCTGACATCAGCAATAATGTCCCTGGTTCCATGCCCTCTTCTGAATCCAGCTTCATTTACCAGCTAAGGTGACCTTGCTTAGCAGTGGAAAGAATCACATGTGAAATTCCCTTTTTTTCCTTAAAAAAGGGGGGGGGGGGAGGGTTGATAAAGGAGGAACAGCAGGAAACCTAAGCCCTATGATTCTATTTACAGAAAGTCCAACAGCATACTAGCATGCCCTGGGATGCATCTCAGTAATGCACCCTACCCAAAATAAAATAAAGTAAAATAAAATATGTTACCAGGCTTTGTAACATTATGAGCTCAACTATTTAAAAAAAGAAAAGAGGAAAGTATGCACATAGAGTGTGAATTTGACTTTTTGCTCCATTATCACTAACATGGCTCTGAAAAGTTAATTCCTCTGGATGCACACATCTGTAAATAGCAATACCAACACCCTTGATGTCAGGATGGCCAAACAAAAATATCAGGATACTTTGATAACCTCAAAGCATGATTTTAATGTCAATACTTATTTTAAATTTTCCATGATATTGTTTTATGCCTGCAGCCATAGTCCTGTGGAATACGATCCCATCAGATCTCGGAAGCTAAGCAGGGTTGGGCCTGGTTAGTACCTGGATGGGAGACCGCCTGGGAACACCAGATTCTGTAGGCTTGGGAGAAGGACCTGGCAACCCCCTCCCAAAAAAAAATCAATCTGCCACTGAAAACCCTATGAACAGCAGAGAAGCCCTGTCAGTAGTGTTTCCCCTGTTGTACAGAGGGTCGCCATGAGTCGGATACCGACTCCACGGCACCCAACAACAACAACAATGATATTGTTTTAGAAGCCTAACTTCCGTTTTTCAATTAAGCATGTAATGCCTAGTATTATGACGCATACCTGGAAACAAACGTAAGTGATGTCATCTACATTTGGATTACACGTAATAGTATTGTCTCCATCTTAATGGACAGCCCAATGAGCCTAATGTTTGAGGAAAACATTTACTGTAAGATCAGGCCAAAATCCTCATTAGTGTGATTTTAGACCATGTGATGAACTTCAGTTCTTCATCAGTAAAATGTTGTTAGGTGCTGTAGAGTCAGTATCTCACCCATAGCAACCCTACATACAACAGGCAAAACACTACTGTCAGTGCTTCTCTGCTATTCCTAGGGGTTTCAATGGCTGATTGCTTTTTGGGAGTGGGTTGCTGGGTTCTTCTCCCAAGCCTACAGTATCTGGTGTTCCCAGGTGGTCTCCCATCCAAATACTAACCAGGCCCAACCCTGCTTAGCTTCTGAGATCTGATGGGATCAGACACCACAGGGCTACGGTAGGCAGTAAAATAATTAATGGTCAAGAAGTAGTTTTGTTTTTCTATTATTACAGTGTTCTGCTACTCCAGTTATTCACTTGCAAATCACACTACTTACTATGTATTATCATGTATTAAGCTCTTTTAAGTATTTTACAAATGGTCAAAACTTCTTAATTACAAACAGGTATTAATACCTCCATTGTATAGACCAGGTGATGTTCCAGTATCTTTTTTATATGGATATACATATTTTATATACATATATGCTTAGATAATTAAGAAAAAATTCAGCTCACATTTTAAAATTAAGAAGCAATGACTTGGAATGTAGGACCTTCCCAAGATGTCATACATCATTCCCCATGTGCCCACTTAGACTAGTCACTGTGGAAGGGTACATCCCAAGTGTAAAATACAGTGGCAAGAATACATACAATGGTATTTACATTTAAACTATTACCTACTAGGGAGTATTTATGTACTCCTAAAGTGACCTTGGGATTTGGCTCAGTTGGTAGAGCACTGCGCTGCAGTCTCTGAGGTCCGGAGTTCAATTCCCAGCACCATAAAAATGGGAGAAGGGCCTGGCAATCCACTCCCAAGGCAATCCCAAAACAGTCAGCCATTGAAAATCCTATGAGGGTCACTATGAGTTGGATACCGACTCAACGGCACCTAACAACAACAACAACAAGGTGACCTTGCTGAGCAGTGGAAGGAAATCACATGTGAAATTCCCTTTTTTTCCTTAAAAAAAGGGGGGGGAGGGAGATAGGAACTCTGATAAAGGAGGGAGAGTAGGAACTCTATGATTCTATTTACAGAAAGTCCAACAGCATGCTAGCATGCCCTGGGATGCATCTCAGCAATGCACCCTACCCAAAATAAAATAAAGTAAAATAAAATATATTACTAGGCTTTGTAACATTAGAAGCTCCCCAAAAATACTTAAATACTCCCAGTTGTTGTTGTTAAGTGCCATCAAGTCAGTATTCAACTCATAGTGACCCTCATAGGGTTTTCAATGGCAGACAGTTTCAGGATTGCCTTGGGAGTGGATTGCCAGGCCCTTCTCCCATTTTTGCGGTGCTGGGAATTGAACTCGGGACCTCAGAGATTGCAGTGCAGCGGTCTACCAACTGAGCTAAATCCCAGCCACAAATACTCCCTAAATACTTTAATACTTTAAATACTTTAATACTTTTAATACTTTACTCCCTAACTAACAGGGAGTATTTAAAACAGGAAGCTTAAAAACAGGTATGTGAAACACACACAGGCTTCCAGATGATTTTTTGTTGTTAGGCTCAGTGAAGTTGAGTATGACTCACAGCGACCCTATGTACAACAAAACAACACTATCTGACACCGTGCCATGCCCTGCACTATGTCAGTGCTTCTCTGCTATTCATAGGGTTTTCAATGGCTGATTGTTTTGGGAGTGGGCTGTGGGGTTCCTTCTCCCAACCTACTGCACCTAGTGTTCCCAGATGGTCTCTCATCCCAGTACTAATCAGGCCCAACTCTGCTTAGCTTAGCTTCCAAGATTGATGAGCTCTGACACCAGGGTGGTATGGCTGTAGACATTTAGAGCAGAGAAGCACTGACAATCGTGTTTCCCTGTTGTACAGAGGGTTGCTATGAGTCGGATACCGACTCGACAGCACCCAATAACAACAACAATGCTCAAACATTACTAAGGGCAGGTCACACAAGCCCTGATCATTTCCTGAGGCCATCTGTGGTGTCTACCTGAAGACGTGTAGCTTCAGTTGGAAGAATCAGAACCCGGCTCCGATGAATGAGAAAATGTAAGACCTCCTCCTCTTTTTTTCCCTTTTGGTTTCTTTTTTGTTGTTTTGTTTGTCTGTGATACCCAGGATTGAACCCAAAGCTTTGCACTAGGCAAGCGTTCTACCACTGAGCTATATCCTCAGCTTTTTTTTTTTTTTTTTTTTTTTTTTGAGCTGGCCTTGGACTCGCTACACAGCCCAGGCAGGCCTCAAACTTGCGATCTTCCTGCATTAGCATACAGAGTAGCTGGAATTACAGTTGTGCACGCCACCACACCTGGCTTTCTAACAATTTCCTACATAGTAAGCCCGACGCGCCAAAAATGCTAGGGGATGGGGGATGTCTGTCTGCCGGCCGAAGATGAACTCAGGGCCTCCAGCATGCTAAACACGACCTCTACCACTGAGCTGCCCCTCCCCACTTCCCCAAAGAGCTGTTTTAATTACCATTAACTTCATCACCGCCTGCAGCCGTACCACTGTGGCGTCCGACCTGTAAGGTTTCCAAAGCTAAGCAGGGTCAGGCCTGGTTAGTCCGTGGATGGGAGACCACCTGGGAACACCAGGTGCTGTAGGCTTGGGAGAAGGCCCGGCAACTCACTCCCAAAAATCATCGCGAGCCGGGGCGTGGTGGCCCACGCCTGTAATGCCAGTGACTTGGGAGGCAGAGGCAGGAGGATCGCAAGTTCAAGACCAGGGCCAATCTGCGTAACTTAGCGAGACCCTGTCTCAAAAAAGTAAAAAAAGTAAAAAAAAAAAAAGAGCTGGGGGTGCAGCTCAGAGGTCCAGCACTTGCAAAGCTTGCAAGTGCGAGGCCCTGGGTTCAACCCCCAGTACTGTCAAAAAAAAAAAAAAAAAAAAAAATCAATCGCCATGGAAAACCCTTGCCTGCAGCTGTAGCCCTGTGGCATCCGATCCCGTCAGATCTCAGAAGCTAAGCAGGGTCAGGCCTGGTTAGTACCTGGATGGGAGACCGCCTGGGAACACCAGAAGCTGTAGGCTTGGGAGAAGGACCTGGCAACCCCCTCCCAAAAATCAATCTGCCATTGAAAACCCTATGAACGGCAGAGAAGCACTGATAATAG